>JASKGM010084675.1:0-47655 GCA_034509205.1 Ceratonia siliqua | reverse complement strand
GGGCGTCACACAAACCACTTTTTGTGACCACAATAATGTCGTCACAAAAACCTCCTTCTGTGACGACATTTGAATGTCATCACATAAGGAGGTTTTTGTGACGACATTTGAATGTCATCACAGAAGGAGGCTTTTGTAACAAGAATAGACATGCTTTTGTTGTGATTGAAGCTTGTTTTTGTGATGACATTAATGGCATCACAGAAACCACCTTCTGTGACAACATTTGAATGTCGTCACAAAAAGTGGCTTTTGTAACAAGAATAGACATGCTTTTGTTGTGATTGAAGCTTGTTTTTGTGATGACATTGTAATGTCGTCACAAACCATTTTTTTAATAGAAAAATTCTTAATTTGAAACTATTTTTTGTGACGATATTAGCATTGTCGTCACTAAAACCTTTTTTTGTGATGATTTTATTTTCACAAAAATCCCTATATTTTATTAGAATTAATTAATATATATATTTGAACCTGTTATAACATAACTAGATAGCTTGATTGAACAACATAATATTCCAAAATACATAAAATTTAAAAATATATGTTTCAATCAACAAAAGATTCAACAACATAATATTCCAATATACATAAAAGTTAAAATTAAAATTAAAGGCCCAACAAGACAATGAATAATTTTTGAATCAAATAATTCAACATACATGAGAGTTCTTGAAGGATTCTCACAATTTCTTAATAACATCTAACAATTTACAAAAACGGCATCTTCCATCTCTAATGCACATTTATAAAATTAACATTTACAAGTATACTTCACATAACTAGGATAGACAAGTCACAATTTTATTTAATCCTCAAATTGGTTAACAGAAAAACAAGTGTTTCAAGGTAAGCAGACGTACAATTGAATTAATTTAACGTGTATGCATATGATTCAAGTAGGGGAAAATTTAAAAAAATTTCGGCAGAGTTTCCCCTATTTATTAAGCAATCCCAAGTACAAACAATGATCAGACATTGTGGACATGCCCACATCAGACTACAGAAATTGACTTCCATGGCCAAAATACAACAAATGAATAAAACACGAATATATATAGCAGTACATCAAGACTATGTAAGACTGTGGATTAATTTATGAACACTTTTGCAGCCACCATGATATGGAATATGGATAAGTAATTAACCCATTCATTCTGATGGAATCAACACATAGTATGATCTATTTCCATCCAAATAAATAGTCGTACTTATAAAAAGTGATAGAAGATAAAAAGTGTAAGAAATGAGGCTATTATCTGAGCAAGAGAGGGAAACATAGAACTGAGACGTGCTTGAAGCATAACATCAAGTTGGGAAGTAAGTTCCTCTCATAGTTCATCTCTAATTTCTTCCTGAACTTCCTCTCTAACCTTAGCCTTAAACTCTTCAATATCATCAAGTGCTTGCTGAACATCTTGTACCCTCCCCCTCTTTGATGGAGGTTTCTTTCCATAACCCTTGCCTCGAAAATAGCAAGATCTACTACCAAGTACTTGCAATAACATGTCATCTGTAGTTAAGGGAGTATAACCTTCCGAGGGTTGCTAAGTGACAAGGTTATGAAGCTCCCCCTTCATATGGTTGCAGAAATCAAATGGTAAAACTTGTAAGCGTATATGAAATCATTAAATGACCAATGAGTGAGAACTAAAACCTTACATGAATTTCTTGTGACTTTGGGTCAGACCACAAAACCTCTCCTTCTTTTGTCCTTTTAGTATGTTGTACCATCCAAACTTGATCTACTGGTGCCTTTCCAGTAGTAGGATCTCTTTAAGTAAAATTTATCAAGAGTAAGACAAGGTTGCAGGTTGCCAACTGTAATAATATTTTCATAACTTGGGGTAAAGAAAAGTAAAGATTAAGAGGATTACCATTGCCTCTTTAACTTCTACAAAAGACTTTGTACCACAAGTATGCTTAATCACTAGTTTTCATCTATTTTGTGCATTTCTCTGGCTTACACTCTGGGTGAAATATAAAGTTTAATGAAATAATATAACATTAAATAAGATTTTGATTAAATAATATCACTAGTATCATACCTAAAATTTTTCACTACCAAAATAAGCAATCAAATGCTTCCAATCTTCAATGTTGAGATCCTCCGGTATATTTTGTAACCTTTCCTTGTCAGTCTGAAACTTCTTATATACATTATGCAATCGACATCTCCAGGATCTGTAAAGCCGTTGCATAGTGGATAATGCAAATGCCTCAAATTGCATTCATTTCGACCTTCAAAGTTGAACTTTTCCTAAAAGAAATATTATTGATTAGCTTATGCAAGATATATAATGTAAGTTTAAAGGTTAGGCCACATATTTATTACCTTAACCTTTAACCACATTTGCTGGCTAACTGCTCGTGACACTGCTTTCCAATGCTCTGAGAATATCATCAGGTATGTTGACATTTATTTTGCCATTTTTAGTTTTCATGTCCACTTTGATGTATTTGTACTTTCCCCTTCCATTCTTACTTCTACTGCATGAAGCTGTTAAGTATATCAAGTGAGAAATACATAAAACATTCAAATGTTCAAATTTTGTTTGATAATATCGATGTTACCGTGACTACTAGCTGCTGCAGTATGAGGTTCTATGTCAGCGTCAAATGATGGTTGAGTTAGGCGAACATCCTCATCTTGGGGTTGTGTCGTAGGTGAATTTGACGTTTGGTCAACATCTGAGCCACCTCTTTGACCACCACCTCTTCCTCTACCACCTCTACCATGTCCAGCCATATCTTATAGAATCATATCAAGAATTTGATCAGAATGGCAAACATTATCATAGTCCGACAATAATAAGTAAACACAATTATTAAGCATAGCATAACACATAATGTCAATCATAAAATAAACATAATTATTGATATGAAAGTAGGCTAATAGATTGTTGACTATTGCACTTGAATTATTACAACAAATGTTAGGTAGTGGATGAAGGCTCATCCTCAGGAAAGTTTTCATCACCTCCCTCACTTCCCGCACTTGAAGGCTCATCCTCAAGCAAGTCCTTATCATCTTCCTCCATTCCTACCTCGTTATTTCATTGTCATCAATAAATCCTCTTTCTCGAGTATTTGCGACAACTTGTTCCCTTTCCAAGCTAATTGTTTTTGGTTGAACACTATCTTTATGCAATAATACCATCATGTCACTTTCTACAAAATTGTTGGATTGAAATTCATTTTCAACCCCTACTTGTTGGTAAGCATCATCTTCATTGACTGATAAATCATCTTCACTATCATCTAAATTATCATTATGTGACTTGGGCATATTATAAAGGTCACGAGGATTTGTCTTCACAACAACAAGCCAACCATTGTCAATCATGTCTTCTACATAAAACACTTGTTCTGCTTGAGTAGCTAACACAAAAAGCTCACTAGTATTCAAAGAAGCATGTGTATTAACATATGTGAATCCATATTTATCCACTTTATATCCTCTTCCCAAGTGAGCCATGTCCCACCAATTACATTTGAAGAGGTAAATTTTCTTATTCTCCATATATGCATCTTCTAGTACACCATAATACTCTTTCTCTAGATCTTCATCAGCTCCCCTTACAAGAATTCCACTATTTTGGGTTTTTTGATGTTGAGCACAATCCTTTGTATGAAATCTAAATCCATTCACCATAAAGGTTGCATAACAGTGTGATATTTTCAAAGGACCTAAGCTTAAGAACTCATCATTGGCAAGTCCTTGGGAATGTAACTTCAAAATCTATAATAAATAGACAAGAAAAAATATACATTAATGAAAAACTCAATACTCACTTATTTGATCTTATAGTATTTTGTTCATCCAATGACACCTACATGTTCATAAAACTAACCATGAGACTCTTTGTTATGTCTTTGTATAACATTTGATGAGGACTGTCTCTGAAGCTCCTCTCTATGTTTCCTACAAGTATAGATTGTATGTAAAATAAATTCATGATGTACTGATAATTCCATTCTCTATTTGAGGAAGACAGCTCAAACTTACTCTATGAAAGGCCACACCTCTTCACAATTTTGAACCACGTACATACGAGCTTAATCAAACACTTCATTGGAAAGGGCAATTGATTTGAATTCCCCCTTAGGTCGGCCACTTTTTCTAAAAACTAATATACAAGAAGGTCTCACTTCTCCATCATCATTTCTGGGAGCTCTGTTAAACCTAGTTTTGATGTTGTTCAAGTATCTTGAACAAAATGTAAGGCATTCATCTGCGATATACCCTTCTACAATTGAACCCTCTAGATGAGCCTTATTACGAACATATGATTTAAGTGTACACAGGTACCTACTTACATGTTATATGAATAGCTATAAGGTTATCAAATTATATAAAATGAACAAAATAAAATTAGATTAAAGAGAATCACCTTTCAATGGGGTACATCCATCGATATTAGACAGGTCCCGCAACCTTTGCTTATCTTGCCAAGTGAATTAGTAAATGGATCATGACATCGAAGAAGGCAGGAGGGAATACAGATCACCACACATGCATGAAAAATCTATAATGAGACAAAAGAAAAATAATGTAAAATAATGAAAAAAGAAAAACTGATGCCTCAACCTTTGAATAGATCCCATATAAACCAGAACTAAAAATAACATAAATAATTGTAGTAAAGACATTTACAACCCAAAATAAAGAAACTTTTGCAATTCCATAGAATAAATAAATAGATAAACAAAAAAGCAATCCTATAGAACAACCAAACAGGCAAACGAAAAAATATACAAAATAAATGGGGATTCAACGTCTTAATTACAAACAAAGTAGCTTAAAAAAAAAAGTTCATATTCACTTTAACTAAACCATATTGAAGTTATTAAACTAACTTATAATTTGGATCAAATCACAACCAAGTTTTGATTATAATATGCCAACAATACTCGATCAATGATTCACAACATTTAAAACTCAAGCCATAACTATTTTCGAACCCAAAACCACATTAGATCAGAACTTCGAAGAATAAGTATAAATTTGAATTTGAATTTGCCAATTTACAATTCCAGGAATCAAACTCAATTCATATAAAAACTTGAATTAACCATGAGATTCTGGTTTGAATCACCAATTCCTAAAATTACTGACAATATAATGGACCAACACACTAGCATCAAATTTTAAAACAACATTTTAGGAATTCTAACCAGAAAAAAAAAAGACAATCAAAACCCCATTGTTTCATTACCCCAAGAACAGAGGAGAAAAGCAAGCACCCAATAAAACTAAATTTCCCTTCGAATGGAAACCTTCCTCAAAACTATCCTCGTCAAAAACCTAGATCAAAATATCTTTCAAAAGCTCTCCTTCAAAGTTTGATCTCCTTCGAAAATCTCCCATATGAAATTTCTTTCTGTTTTCCTTCTTGTTTTCTTGCTCTGAATCTTACCTCTTTTTTTTTTAGATCGATCTTCATCTCAGCTCTCGGTTTTGTCTTTCTTTATAGCTGAGTAGCGTCACCTTCTATTTGCTGCCGTGTGATCGCAATGGCATGAAGAAGGAAAGGTTCAGAGAATGGGTAGCTGCTAGGGTGTCATGTGAAGATGGAGAAGGATGGAGGAAGAGTGGGTGCCGAGTTGTTGTGCAGCGATGAATGCAGCAGGAGGAGGGGAATGAGTGTGACGGCTAGGGCTTTAAGAAGGTAAGGGAAATGGACCAATTTTAAGAGAGGCAAATGAGTTATGGGCCGGGTTAATGGATTAGGCATAGCGGGCTGAGTTTTTTTTTTTTTTTTTGCTGATGGGGTAATGTTGGGTTGAGAAGGTGGGTTAAAAAAATAGAGAGAAAGGGATTGGGCTTCAAACAAAGAGTAATTTTTCTCAGTTTTTCAATCCTTTATGTTTTCTTTAAAATCTTTTTTTTTCATTTTTTTAAATAAACTAAAATACTATTTTCTTTTGTTTTTACATTTTTGTATTTTTTTTATTTTAAACAATAATAAAAGGGATTGGACAAAATTAAGTGCTTACAATTGTCCCTCTTTAATTGTTTCTTAGTGAGGAAAGCTGCAAAATCATCAAGTTTTCAAATTTTCTTACGAAGAACAAGTAAAGATAAAAAAAAAAACACACATATTTCCTCTATAAGCAAAATATGATAAGAAAAATGCACTAGATTTTTTTGTTATGGGCAACGGACGTACCTATATGCCAGGTTATTTTTGAAATAGGCAAGGGACAAACCTTTATGCTAGGTGGTTTTTGAAATAGGCAAGGGATAAACCTCTATGCCAGGTATTTTTGAACTAGGTAAGGGAACCTTTATGCCAGGTGATTTTTGAAATAGGCAAGGGACAAACCTATATGCCAGGTGATTTTTGAAATAGGCAAGGAACAAACCTCTATGCCAGGTTATTTTTAAAATAGGTAAGGGACAAACCTCTATGCCAGGTGATTTTTGAAATAGGTAAGGGACAAACCTCTATGCCAGGTATTTTTGAACTAGGTAAGGGACAAACCTCTATGCTAGGTGATTTTTGAAATAGACAAGGGACAAACCTCTATGCCAGGTGATTTTTATCTAGGTGAGGGATAAACCTCTATACCAGGTATTTTTGAACTAGGCAAGGGACAAACCTCTATGCCAGGTATTTTTGAACATGGTAAGAGATAAACCTCTATGCTAGGTACTTTTGAACTAGGCAAGGGACAACCTCTATGCGAGGTATTATTATTATTAATATTTTTTTATTATTCTGTCTTTGTTTTTATGGAAAACCCAACAAGGAAAGATGTATAAGCTAAGAAATTTCAAACATGGTAAAGAGAATTCAAACCCAGTAGGGGGAATATATGCACGTTGAGAGAGAATATGGTAAAGGGAATTCACACCTAGCAAGATCGAAAGCCATGTGAAGCCAAGAGAGAATACGATATTTGAAATTTAAACCCAGCAAAGGTGAGAGCCACATGAAGCCAAGCGAGAATATGGTATTTGAAATATGGCAAGGAATTAACACATGAACCCAGACAAATGAAGATTCAGCAAGGAATGAACACATAAAGCCGAAAGAAAATGGGATATAGAATAAATTAACATATCAAGTGAATTTGAAACCATTATAGAATATATTAAGAATAGCATGTGAAAAAACTATCTTTTAAATAATAGTTTTACTTTTGAAAAACATGCTTTGTGTTTCCAAGAAAACATGAAGTCAATTAAAATTTCAAAGAACTGGCAAAGGTTAACTGCCACATGAATCTAATTAAAATTTGAAAAAATAAGCCAAGTATTTTGTAAAGTACCTTGCACTTTCAAGGAAAGCTTGACCGAACCTTTCCTTCTCTTTGAAATCAATTCTTCATTCTTTTTTATAGAGCCTTTTTGTTCAACAGGTTCAAAGAAATCACTCTCTCTTTGTGACCGGATCTTATCCAATGTGAGTGATGAGCCTTTTTTTTTTGGTCAAAACCTAGATATTGGTCTAAACCATGTCAAGTAAGTTTTTCCTAATTTTAGGCTGACAAGATAAGGTGGTACTGAGATATTGCCCCAGTTCAAGCTTTTCATTGGGTGCAATCCTTAATTTTTGTATTGCAAATAGCATGCACATTATATCCTTTGGTAAATATAGATTTTCATTGATAGCAAAGTTTCTTTGAAAATTTTCCCCAATTTGACTTTTTCATATTATTGTTCAAATCCCATGTCCTTGCTTGATTATCCAAACTCTTTGGTTATGGATTATTTTCAATTTGATGCCTTAATTTTTTGCCAAAGCCACCTTTTTAGGTTTTCAACTTAGCAGGCTCTTTTTTTTTTTGACTCATCATTTCCAAATAACTTGATACAGGTTCATATCATGTCAAGTGAGTTGTTCTTGACATCTGTAATGCAAAAATCAATTAACAATGAAACACTAAAGAGTAATATTGAATTTAACCTTATATCAATCCTTTCAAATCTTATCCACGATGACCGGCACGTTAAGGGAGCAATACGTTAGCTAGCTAAGCGCCTAAGCCAATTACCAAAATAACAACTAACTAAAGGGACAAGTGAGGCCATGAGATTCAAACTTGGTTCCTAAGGTAACAATTTAGCCTTACCACTAAGCTAGAGATGTTGGATGAGACTAAAATCAACATTTGTTATATATTTCTTAATGTTAGTGGGCTAGACTGCCAACCCATCATAGGGACGGGGTGGGTTAAGATTTCCAACCCACCCCGCAAAGAAGCACCATGCATGGTTGCACCCCATCCTTTCTTGCTCTCAATCCAAGGGGGAGGGAGAGTTTTTACCTTAGCACCAAATGACATCATTTCGTAGTGTCTGGTGATGTTTGATGACATAGAAAATAAAAACACATAGGATTACTATGTAGATATTTTCTTGCCACGGAAGAAATCATTTTAACGGAGTGAAGTGAGTAATTAATGATGGGTTCCAAAGTGAAAGTTATTGTAATGCCCTTCTTCATAAAAAATTTTTTATCAATATTTTCCTTAAGAAATTCCCTTTATTTCAATCATGTTGATTTAGAAATAAACTTTTATGAACCAAAATTAAATTTGTCTTGTTTAAAAAAAATAATAGATTAAATACTCTAAAATATTTAGGGAGATTAATTGTTTGGAAAATACTTTTAGGATGTTTGAAGAAATTTCTTAATTTTTGAAAGGCTCCCTCAACACAAATTTCCAAATACCTCTCGATCAAATGGTTACCTTGACCACCTTCCAGCCACACACATAGATGTGATTCGAGATAATTCAAGAGGTAATCCGATATTTAAGCTACAATGACTCACACATAATACTCTCTGTAAACACCTGATTTTGTCCCAATAATTTTCAAATATTTTAAATATATATATATAGAAATACAAATAAAAAAAATTTTAAAGTTAAAATAAAGTGAAAACAAAAAAAAACAAAAAAGAGAAAAAGAAAACAAACAAACAATTAAAAATATATATATATATATAAGTAATAATAAAAAATAAAAAATAATGAAGCAAAACAAAAAAAAAAGATTTGATTTGGCCCAATGGGGTCATTTTTGCAGCCTATTTAGCCAAACAAAAACTCTAGCACTTCAAGTCCAGCCCAAATCGGAGCCCACGCCCACACTCAGCCCAACTCCAAACCGGGTACCCATGAAACCTTTTTCTGCTGCGCTCCAGCTTTACCCGTTCTCTCTGCACCTCTGCAACATACTCGGTCCTCCCTCTGCCTCTCTTAGCCCCGTGCTTCACTATTTTTGGCAATGGATCTCTGCAGCTCCTCCCCATCCCCTCTACCTCTCTCACCCCCGTGCTTCGCCATTTTTAGTAGTGGATTTCTGCAGCTCCTCCCCGTACCCTTGCTCGCTTTCTGGGCATGCGCTGCGTCGTGCCTCTACCACGCTGCGCGCCAGGCCTCTGCTGCACTACTGGTCACCCACGCCTCTACGACCAGCCATCTACACCTTCACGAAAGTCAGCTGCTACGTCTCTGTCCACAGGATTTGCCCTCTGTGCTGGGATCCTGTCCCCTCAGTTGGCTATAAGAAAGATGAGGTCTGGAACTGAGAAAGGGGAGAAGAAAAAAAAAATTGAGGGTTTGCTGGAAAATCAGGGGAGTTAGCAAAGAAGAAACTGAGAGTATTTGAGGGAGAGGTCTGTAATCAGCAAGCAAAAATTAGAGAAGGGAACCTTCAGGAGACCCCAAATCAGAGGAGGAGCTGAGAGCAAATCGTGGTGAGTAACTTCCAGTGGGCTCTGAATAAAGAAAAAACGAGAGTGGGTAATGTTATGGATTTTGAAAGACTGATTGTATGAGTTTGTTTTTGATTCCCTGACTGTGAATGCTTTATGTTATTCAAGGGTAGTTCATCTGTTTTTCTTCGAAATACTAGTTGCATAGGATATTTCTGATGCCATTGCTATGAATTCTCTACATTATCTAGTCACTGCTCAATGGGTTGAAAATTTGGTATGTTGATAATTTTCTTGTCTGGTTTTGAGTTTGGTCTTGCCTAGTTTCTCAAACGTGATCATAGTTGGAATCTAGGGAAAGGTCCGTTATTTGGGATTAATTGATATGAATGCGTGAGTGCATACTAATTTCTGGTTGTCAGAAACAAATTGGTCCTGTGAGCAATGAGACAACGGGTTCTAGATCAAAATAGGATTTGGGGCTCTCGGGATAAGGATTCTACTTGAAGTCAAAACAGGGGCAAACTGTTAAATATCAAAGGGTAACTTGGGATTTCATGGGGCCAATTGCATGACATAATTTCAAAGCCGTTAAGGGCCTTTGTGCTTTCTGATCTACACCTTAGAAGTTTACCAGTTATGCCTCTGTTTTGTACCTTAAGGATTTATCCATTAGATGTCATTCCCGGGTAGATTCGACTTACTCCATTATTTCAAATCTGTTGCCCTCCTTCCTAATGATTCTGGTTTAAGTTTAAAACCTGAGAGTACTTGTGTGGGGGAGTTGATTTTTGTTATGAATCAAAAAAGGTTTTGAGTTTATATTTTGAGGTAAGGCTTATTAAGAATGATATTTCAATCCGTGGGTATGGTTAAAATAGTACTGCCTAGGAGATTAATAGATGAACACAAGGCTAATTCCATGCTTGGGTTACCTAAATGATAGCTCGTGTTTTGACTCACGGTTGTAGGATATGGATCCATCTGGTTGTTTGCCTTCTTTTTTTTTTACCTTAAATGAAACCTTGCCAATCCAATAGTATGTGACTGGGTAGGTTTGGATTCCGTGGGGGGATTTTCCTGGTTACCTATCCGGTTGTACCAATGGCCTCAAGTTAATAAAAAAAATCTTAGCTATCTTGTTCTCCAAAAAAGAGGCTTCAAAAGCCAAATAATAATAAATAAAATAAAATAAAATACAAGAGATATACAATAAAATAAACATTTTGTTTTATAATAGCAAAAGGGGGGGTTTCAAATATCTATCTTTCTCAAAAAGGCTTCAAGGGCCCATTTAATCAAAAGGATTCAAAGGCCCGATAAAGAACTTTCGAAATAAGGTTTAAATTTTATTCAATTTCATATTGATTCATAAAATTTTTACATTTTAACCTTTGTACTTTTGGAAACTTCACTTTGGCCTATATTTTCATAAATTACAATGTAACCCCTATATTTTCATAAATTACATTTTGGACCCATAACTTTTGTAAATTACATTTTTGACCCCAATATTTTTAGAAATTACAATTTTGTCACGAATTTGGGTAAATTAATGCTTGATTAAGAATTACAATTTCTATTCCGCTTGTGAAAGTTTAAAGGACTTCTAGTAGAAGTTTAAACTTCTCCAAAGTCTTAACCTCCGTGATATTCAGTGGAGTTATGTATTCCCCGATGTCACAAACCTCATGGGCATTCAGTGGGAGTTCACCTCCTCCGAGGTCCCACTTAACTCTCTAGACTTTTAGTGGAATTTCATTTTCCCCAAAGTCTCAACTTTCTCGGGCATTTAGTGGAGATATATTCTTCCCAATGGCCTAATTCATTTTTCAAGCTTTAAGTGGAATTTTAAGTTTCCCTAAAGTCCTAACATTTCCAGTTCTGAGATCATACAATCTCAACTAATCAATTTGTCCAATTATTTCGAACTACGTTGACCTTGATCTCTTTTTGGGGTACGTAGGCACTTACTTAATAAGGCAGGTCTAGTTATTTATTTTTTTTCATTTTTATTCATTATTATTTTATTAATAAAAAAGGGGTAATTTTTAAATAAATTAAAATTCATTAAAGCACAAACAATTTAGGATAACCGTCCTTAGGGATGGACGTTGTAGGGTGCCTAACACCTTCCCTACGCGTAATTAGACTCCCGAACCTTTCCTCTGGTTTCAAGGGCCAGTTTTCCTTTCTTTTTTAGGATCCCAATTATCCTTCTAATTAATTGGTGGCGACTCCCATTTTCTCTGTGTTTTCCCTTACGTGCCTCAAAGTCATAAAATGATGGCTATTTCACCGGCTGTCACGTTGTGACACTCTCTAGAATGCTCAGCTATTTTGTTACTACATATCCATATTTTTTTAGATACTTAAGTGATATTTTAGTAAAGAAAGACAAACACACGTGATTACATTCCAGAAAAAAATCTCCATGGTTAGAAAAATATCAATATATCTTCAACTAATTCTGGAGAATTCATTATAGAATATCTTCCCTATTTCCTTAATGTAAAGTTTGGTATGGGTGACATTTTTCATTCCTAGGAATCATGTTTTATGGGAATCATGATTCCTAGGAATTTTATAAAATGCATTTGATTGACCTTAGACATTTATAGGAATGTTAGTTGGAATATTTCATTCTCATGTTCGGTTTAAGTATAACTTTCCTAAGAATGCTGGAGAATTCATTATAGAATATCTTCCTTATTTCCTTAATGTAGAGTTTGGTATGGATGACATTTTTCATTCCTAGGAATAATGTTTTATGGGAATCATGATTCCCAAGAATTTTATAAAATGCATTTGATTGATCTTAAGTATTTATAGGAATGTTAGTTGGAATATTTCATTCTCATGTTTGGTTTAAGTATAACTTTCCTAAGAATGTTAAGACATTTTGCAAAAATACCCTTAAACACCTATTCATTTTTTTCACTTGCTTCTTCATATATAATAATTGATAAAAGTCAAATACAAGTTAATTTATATAATTATATTATTTGTTATTATTTTAATAATTTTAATATAAATAATATTTATTTTATTACATTTTATTAATTATTTTTATATTTATAATAATTAATATAAGCTTCTTTATCTCTTACTTCTTTGTCTATTTTACTTATTTGTTTATATTTGTTTATTTATATTTATTATATATATATATATATTATATTTTTAATTATATATATATTATTATTATTCTAATAACTTTAATATAAATAATTTTTATTTTATTAAATATTTTTATATTTGTAATATTTATAATAACTAGAAAAAGGTATATGAACGAGATAGTGGTAAAATAAACTTTTTGTATTTAGAAAACTTTCTATATTCATGATAATCTAATAATACTATCACCTCCATAGGAATGTTTTAGTAGAAAAGTTAGCGAAAAATTGTTCCTGGGAATTTTAGCTTCCTGGGATTAATTTTTAAAAAATGTGTACTAGATATGAGAATCTTTATTTTCCAAACTAAGATTCTCAAGAAACTAAAAAAAAAATCCTCATACCAAATGGCCCCCTAAGAGTGTTTCTCGAGTATACATTGAAAAAATGCCCAGATTATAGCAATAGTGAAACTCATTGTTTAATCCTTTTGTAAAATCTCTTCTAGTTCTCCTTAATTTCTAACTAATGTATTCCTAATGATAGAATTCAAGAAGATTCATGATAAAGAAGGGTCTTGGGAAAACTCATAAAATCACTGAACACTTCTAAAATATAAGAGTAACTAAAATGGAGTTTACATACCTTGATCCATCACAAAAACAATAGACATTGTTTAAATCTTCCTTTCCTATTGGAAATACAGAAGAAACCTGATCTTCTATCTCATAGCCTTCTCTTTCTCTTTTACGTTAACTATTGTTGATGTATAAAACAATAATGTTAAGTTCCTTTTGTTAGGCAAAGATAGGGACAGTTTCACTTTTAACCCATTAAGTAACATTCCCATCAAATGGTTAGACAAATAGAAACTACTCCTCAATAAATAATTAGCAATTAGCTAATTAATTATTTATTTATTTTAACCCATATTTCCAATATCACTTGGGCCACATACTTGGGTCAAGTCTTATTAATAAATTTGAATACACTTATTTTGGGCCAAAACTTTATTAATAAGTTTTACATTATCCCACTTGGCTCATGTGATATTGTCTTACTTAATGGTAAAATACATGGCTATATTAAGTGCATACATCCATAATGAAATGGGTAAAGAAGATTTACTTATCATCCTCCTAACCATATCCATTAATGTACGGTTGTGTCTTTCCGATACGCCATTTTGTTGTCGTGTACCTGGCATTGTGTATTGAGCATATATGCCACGTTTCTCTAGGAATTTAGCAAATGGACATGGGTGTTGTCTAGTTTCGTCATATCTTCCGTAGTATTCACCACCTCTATGACAATTTTTTCTTTTCTGTCCAATTGTCTTTCAACTTCATTTATGAATATTTCCAAAGTAGTTACTGCTTGAGATTTCTCATGCATTAAATATACATATCCATAATGCGAATAATCATCAATAAAGGTGATGAAATACTTTTCTTTACTGAAAAAATTAACATCAAATGATCTACATATATAGGTGTGTATAATTTCAAGAAGCAGGGTGCTTCTTGTGGCTCCCTTCTTTTTGTGTTTTGTTTGTTTTCCCTTTATATAATCCACATAAATATTTAGATCAATAAAATCCAAATCTGGAAGAATTTCATTACTAATCTTTCCAGTATTTCCTTGGAGATATGACCTAAACGTCTATGCCACAAGTTAGCAAAATGCTCATTTGCTAAACTACATTTATTGCCAACACTATGATGCAAGGTCAAAAGTGTTTTAGCATAAAGACTATCTACATTTAATTTGTATAATCCACCACAGAGTGTACCATGGCCAATAAGACAGTTATGCTTAAACAAACTTAAACATCCGTTACCAAAATTAAAAGAGTATCCAGCAACATCAAGTTTAGACAATGAAACTAAATTCCTAGAAATATTAGGCACATAAAAAGTTTCAAACAAATCCAAATGATGTCCAATGTCTAGGATTAAACAATAAGTCCCAACACCTTCCACTGGAGCTTTCATTCTATTTCCCATGAAGATAAACTTCTCGTTTTGGTTTATGGTTCGGATTGAAATGAATCATTGCATCATATTAGAAACATGAGTAGTACATCCTAAGTCAATGCACCAAGTATTATGAGAAACTTTAGTTAACTTTGATTCGAAACATACATAAGCATTAAGCTTACCTTTCTTTTCGAGCCGAGCTTTACATTTCTGATAATTGTTTTGGAAATGTCTAGAATTCATACAGAAATGACATTTGTCATTCTTATGTTCCTTCTTGCGGATTTGGGAAGACGACTCATTTTGCTTTAGTGGTCCATTATTCTTACCATGTTTCTTTCTTAGTTTCTTTCTAGCTCTTTGATGGGTCACATAATGGATTGAATGATTTCCTTGATCCTTTAGCCTTGTTTCCTCTTGAACTAACATACTGTGCAACTCATGCACATTCTATTTATCTTTCATGGTGCTGTAGGAAAAGGTCATACAGATGGTAATGAGTTCAAAATAAATTGAATAAGGAAAATTTCATCCGCAGTCATACCCAAGGACTTAAGTCTTGCTGCTATGTTTGTAATTTCTATGACATGTTCATGCTTGGTACGAGAACCATCAAATTTCATGGTGGTTAACATACTCATTAAAGTCCCAGCAAGCGATTGTTAGCAATTTGGGAGCATTGTTCTGCAAATTTCATAAATTCTTTTGCACTTTCAGTTTTGGGAAGAGCAAACTTAATGTTGTTTGCAATACTCATCCACATGAACATTAAGCTCAGTCTGTTTCACTTTTCCCAACTTTTATAATGGGCTTTCGCTTCATTGCTACTTAAGGCAGTAATAGCAGTAAGTTTTTCAATCTAGAGTGCCAAATCAAGATCCAATACACCAAGGTGAAATTGGACTTGTTCACTCTAGTCAGAAAAGTTTAGCCCATTAAAGATAGGTATAGACAAAGCATGTGAATGTAATAAGTTTGAAATAGATACTGCAATAAACAAGATCTTACTATACAGATTTAGACAATAATTCATTCAACAATTAAATGCCTATCAATGTTCTCCTTTGGGTGATACATTAATATACAACTAAAAAAAATAATGATGCTATCAAGTTTCAACTTTATATGGTAACATACATGTACTAATTAGAGACATCTACTACCTTTGGATATATAGACAAAACTAACCGTACATGCATATTGCCAATAATCATGTTCATCAATTATAACAACTACTAATCTACCTTTGGGTAATTCATAAATGTTTTATAATTTTGAACTTATTAATATACTCATAAACAACAATCACCAAGTCATACATAGCATCAAATCTATGAGTAATTGAAATAAAACTCATCATACAATTTGGAATAAAACATCTTAAGGATCTGACCGCTTTGGTGATTAATAGACCTACCTTAATATGTTCAAAATTGCTAATCATCATTAAAAAATTTTTCTTATTCAAACCATATGTAATCTAGACGTCTAATCATACTTCTAGACCTCTAATCATACTTCTAAACTAGTATAATAACATTCTGAGGTTAGAAAACTCAATTCCACCAATTAAATCAATTAATTTTGAACTTAATAAGGCTTGATTTGGGTATGTAAGGTTATTCTATCATTACTTTGCTTAATCATTTTACTGGTTTTTCTGATGATCCTAAAATTTGATTTCTCATTAAGACATTGAAATGTCAACAAGATAGAGTTCCTAAAACACACTTTTAGTATATTTGAGTGCCTAATTGCTGGGAAGATTCAAGGATCATTCAATTCCTAAAAATGTAATAGGATGATTATTACAACTATGAATTAAATATTCCGAGACCAAGAAGTAAAAGAAACACAAGGCTAAATTCTTCTTTACGTAATAGCTTGTGATTCCTTTATCAAAGATAGAATGAGAAGGTGATCTCGATTCCATTTTAAAATAAATTAATTGTTTTTAACTTCATTCCATAATTATCATAAATCCCCAAATTTCAAAATTAGGGTTCTTCGTGAAGGGTTAATCTTAATGGACACTATGAGTTCCTGAAACCAAACTCTGATACCACATGTAAAATCTCTCCTTATTCTCCTTAATTTCTATATAATGTATTCCTAATTATAGAATTCAAGAAGATTCACGATAAACAATGATCTTGGGAAAACCCATAAAATCACTTAACCCTTCTAAAATATAAGAGTAATTAAAATGGAGTTTACATACCTTGATCCACCACAGAAACAATAGACATTGTTGTAAATCTTCCTTTCCTGTTGGAAATACATAAGAGTTTATCTTCTATCTCCTAGCCTTCTCTTTCTCTTTTACTTAACCTTCTATCTCCTAGCCTTCTCTTTCTCTTTTACTTAACTTTTGTTGATGGATAAAACAACAATGTTAACTTCCTTTAGTTAGGCAAAGATAGGGACCAATTCCACTTTTAACCCATTAATTAACCACTCTCATCAAGTGGTCAGACAAATAGAAACTACTTCTTAATAACCAATTAGAAATTAACTATTTATTTATTTATTTATTTTAACCATATTTATAATATCACTTGAGCGACATACTTGGATTAAGTCTTATTAATAAATTTGAATACACTTGTTTTGGGCCAAAACTTTATTAATAAGTTTTACACCTTTATCCAGAAGACCCTCTCGGCATGTCTGGCTTCTCTTCCCCACCACGACCAGCTCCAGCTGCCAACCCTCAGTTCTAAAAGCTTCTTGTCTTCTAGTGTCCAACTGCGAGAAATTCTTGTCAAGTAATTACTGATCCCTAACTCAGTTAGCTTAGAAATTCCACTGTAAGGTGTATTGTTATTTTGAAGTATAGTGTTCAATTTAATTGATCTAGTAGCCGTTTAACCCTCCTGGGTTTTGATGCTTTATTCTCGGTGACTTTGCATCTGTTTACTTTTACATTAAACCTCAGTTTATCCTATTTATGAGTTATGGTTTTAATCTGATTTTTTTTCCACTGAGAAAGAAAGTAGAGTTATAAATGGTTATGCTTTAACTCCCCTTTTAAATATTGAAGATGTTGTCTGTATATATATTTATATCTCTCAAGAATTCTTTTGTTCATTCTTGGAGTTACACCTTTAAAACCTTTGGTGGTATCCAGCCGAGAGTTATATGTAATTGGTCCCTTATCCTTTATTCTTAAATTAGTAAAGTGATCATGTAAGAAAAGGAGTTTAAATGTCCTTGTTACTCTCTTAAGATATAAGTTTTAATTCCACCTAAGGCCTCATTCTTCCTGGAAAGGTTTTGTCTCATCGTTTAATTTATTGTGTAAACTCCATTGAGCCAAATGTTGGAAAATTGGTCTTTTCCCCTTTTTGTTCTCACTTCTATAATATAAAGATAAATTCCAAAGAAATTGAGAAAGAAATAATAGTTATAACTAAGTATTAACATGCAATAGCAGAGGCCTTAGCTAGTTATATCCAATACTGATGAAGAGATTGGTGTCAAGCTTAACGTTTAAGTAAGAGATAAAAAGACATAAGACCAAGTTTGATCATGTTCTGCATATGTTGTTTAGCTTTCGGAAATTTTGAGTTTTTCTTGGCTAGATGGCTATGGTCAATTAGTTCATTTCATAATTGAATCATTTGATTTATCAATAAGTCATTTTTATAGGAACAACCTTTATGGGCATACAAGCAAAGTATAAGACATTAAGAGAGTTATTCTTGGGCTTTTGCCTTTGAAGTTGAGGGGCAACCTTGGATAATGGTAATGTGCTAAGGTTTAGTTTTATAAAGGTGAGGGGATTTTCTTTGCCCTCTACTGCAAGTCGTCTGTACGATTTTCCTGCTTTGTTATTTTAGCTTATTAAATTTGAAGGTATTATAATTATATGAATGTTAAGCTAAATAATTTATGATATCTTCTTTGAGATCTTTAAGTGAGTTGGGAGTTGGATTAAGCTTTTGTAATTTTTAAATTAATTAATATCATGATGAAACTCTAGTTATGTGTTTTGCTCTTATAATTTAATTTTGATATACGAGATCTTAAATGAGTATCTGATAAAGCTATATTCATGTATGCATATTGCAAGTATATATATATATATCTTATGAAAGTAGTGTTTATTATGAAAGATGAGAGAAGTATTTAATAACCATTTGATAAAAAATAAATGGCTATGATTAGTCATTAAAAGTCACATGCTACTCAAGTGACCATTCATTAAATGCATGTGCAACTTTTAATAACTAATCATAACCATTTATTTTTGATCAAACGGTCATTCAATACATATCTCATAAGATATACTCCCTATATATATATATGTGTGTGTGTGTGTGTGTGTGTGTGTATATACACACATATATATATACATATATGTATGTATATGTATATATACACATGTATATACATATATGTATATATATATATATATACATATTTGTGATATAATATACTTATTTTACATGGAAAGTTTATAAGGGTTAAACTACCTATATGATACATGAAAATTGTTCGTATTTTCTTATGATTTAGTTTCCTTGTTAAACATTATGACCTATGATTTATGAAAAATTGTTTTGGGTTGATCCTTTAGCTACCTCTACACAGAACTTTGTCTTGTCCAGAACATATGTATTTGACACAGATTTCTGCTCTGTCCTGAATAATATCTGACACAGAGTTCTGCTCTGTCTTGAATAACTGTATTTGTATCTATATATGTACCTAGATCTGAATCTGTATCTGACAGAGTCTCTTATGTGAAGCAACATCGGATCCATCCTCCTCGATTTACATTTATTTTTTGTAAACATATTTTTATTCATATGAACATTTCATCCTGTTAAGAATCTTACTGCAATAAAAATTTAAATTTTGTTTTGATAGAAATATAATACTGACTTGAGTTCGATCTGATTTACTTGGTTGAATACAATTTGATTTTTGTTTTGATAGAAATATGATATTGATTTGAATCCGATCTGATTCACTTAAAATTATGTATCTATGTGTCTATATATATTATAAGTATTTTAAAAGGTACATAGATTTTCTATATATATAAGTTATTCATCTCTTCATTTGCATGTATGCAAGTTCATGAATTATTAATTACAACTTACAAGTTATGGAGTTGTAAATGGTGATTATATATATAAATACATGAAACTTTTCATTTCTCTGTGTCTATGACTCACTGCTTTATTTGTTTCTTCTTCTCACCAGGTTACTTGAGCGTGATAATTTCTTTGGAAGACAATTGGAGCAACTTGTGATGTTATTGGATAATGGGACTGGGATATTGCATATTTATGTGTCGATTTAAATTCTCACATATTCTTGTTATGTCAAGTTGTAATATGTTATACATGTAATTGTTTTTGGCCATGGAGGCTTATTTTGTGTCTTATGCTGGGTATGTCCACTATGTGGTATATTGTCTGTACTCGGGAAATATTGCATATTCGGGGGAAATTTTGTCAAAATGTTTCATAAAAATCCCCTAATTTGAAAACAAATTGTGCATGTTATATACTGTAAATGTATTTATTTATACAAATGCTTATAGGATATTACCCATATGATAGCATTCTTATATTGGTCACGTGCTCAAAACTGGAGTGTGACAATTATTGAAACTATAAGGAATCAATTGAGCAAAATTAAACTATAGGAACCAAAAATTATATTAACTCATTTTAATTTATTAAAAAAGAATTTATTTGACTAATTATTTAGTTTTATAAGTTTTAGGCTCATAAAAAAAATTGGATTTGGACCATTTAAACTTAAATCAAGAAACTAAATTAGAAAAGTATAATTCATTAAACTAAACAAGAAATACTCATCTCACAAAAGCAACTTTCCCAAAATTCACAAAAATTTTTTTTAACCAATTATTACTACTTATCTCATCTCTGTCATATCATCTCACTACATGTTGATTGGTTAGAAAACATTTTGTGTGTTTTTTAAGAGGAGTATTCTTCAACGAACTAAACTGATATTTAATGGTTTGCTTTGATTCGGGTTTGTTATTTTGAATAAATCGAATAGATGCAAAAATTGACTGAATAAATCTATAGCCATCTTATAATTGTTTGAATAAATTTATAGCCATCTTATAATTGACTGAATAAATCTATAGCCCTCTTTATGGGTTTTGTTATTTTGAATAAATCTATAGCCATCTTATAATTGTCAGTTACTATAAATAATATATGAAAAAATATTAATTTAACATAAATCAAATAATGACCATAGTAGGGGTGTGCATAACTCGCAAACCTGTATCAACTTTAACCAAACCTGCACAAATTAAATGATGTCAGTCACGTCAAATCAGATTAATGGGTTTGTGCTAGTAAATATTTTTTTTGAAAATCAAGTTTGGTCGAGTTTAGAAGTTAAAACCCTATTTAACCCGACCCAAATGAATATAACTCAAGCTTTAAAGATTTTACTTAGTTACCTCCTAAGTACTGTTAGTTTATTTAAAAGGAATGTATTTTTATTTTGTCAAAAGGTACCTAAAAAGAATTCAATTATACAAAGTTTAAAAGTAAAGCCTCAGTAAATTTTTAGGGAATTGTTTTTGAATTATTACATTATACAGTATTGTTGTATTGATTTAATAGTTTATCAAATTATACTTTTAGCATTTGTGGATCTTGTTTTATAACTTTCCTAATTGTATCTACACTGAGTGTATTCACTATAAGAAAACACGACTTTTCTCACAAAAATTTCTCACGGCCCAAAAGTTCGTAAGAAATTCTCACAGATGGTTAGGTCATGCAAAATTCTGCGAGAACGTTGTGGGAACATCCATGAGAAACAACTAGCGCGACTTGACATAAATATTTTCTCATGGATGTTCTCATAGAACGGTGTTCCATGAGACATTTTCTCATGACAAATGTCCGTGAGAACATTCTAATAAGTGAAACGTGGCATTTTATGCGCAATTCTCATAGAATATGTCTGTGAGAACTGTTCTCATGGTCATATTCCGTGTGAGAAAAAATTTCTAAAAAAATTCAAAATCATTTTAAAAATTTTTCAAAATGACATAGAAAATAATCAAAATAATATAAAAGTGGTGGGAGGTAAAAAAATAAAAAAAAGGGTTGTATGTGAGTAAATTATGATTTTATTATTTTAAAAGAACAAATTATTGATGCACACAATTTTTTCAATTTTTTGAAAATCCAACTGCTATATTGAAAAAACAGACCTTGAATTTGATGCATACAAATTTTAGTACATTTTTTTGATCATTCACTATTGTATCCTATAGTTCAAATATCTTACATAACACTCTTAATGACATTTTTTATTGCATTTTTAAAAACTTTAAAATCTGATCGTTGGATTGAATATATTCACCATCTTCGTTTCATATACAAATTTTTGTATATTCTTTGCATCATTTACTATCACATCGTGTGGTTAAAATGTGTAAAATTGTACTTATTCTGTACCAATCGTAGTCTGATCTTCACACATAACATACGTGTGATCCAATGGTCAAATTGACTAAAATCGAACGAAATGATGATGATATCCCCTTACTATTGTTGACACTTTTCTTGAATTTTTTAAAATTTAAAATTTTCAACCGTTTGATTGAAAATTCCACCTTGAAAATGATACCCACAAATTATAGTACATTTTTTCATTATTCACTATTGCATCATAAGCTTTAAATCTCTTATAAAAGATTTTGTTCCACGTTTCTATTTTCATAGTTAAAAATTTTTAAATTTGACCATTGGATTGAATATACTCATCATTTTCTTTTCACACAAATTTTGAATATTCTTTTCATCATTTACTATCACATCATGCAGTTAAAATATGCAAAATTGTGCCAATCACATACCGATTGTAGTCCAATCTTCACCACACTTGGCACGTGAACTTAGCATGCAACATACATGTGTTCCAACCGTCAGATCGCCTAAAATCAAAAGTGATGATGATGCAAGACACTTTTTCTTTATGAGAGTAAGGTGAATATGCGACCTTATTTATATGTTCTACTTTGTTGATATTTTTCATGAATTTTTAAAATTTAAAATTTTCAACCGTTTGATTGAAAAAGCCCACCTTGAAAATTATGCCCACAAATTATAGTAAATTTTTTTCAATATTCACTATTGCATCATAAGCTTTAAATCTCTTATAAAAGACTTTGTTCCACATTTTTTGTTTGCATCGTTAAAAATTTTAAAATCTGACTGTTGGATCGAATATACTCACCATCTTTGCTTCAGACACAAATTTTTGTATATTTTTTTCATCATTTACTATCACATAGTGTAGTTAAAGTGTGCAAACTTATGCCAATCACTTATCGATTGTAGTCTGATTTTCACTACACTTGGCATGCAAACTTAGCACTGAACATACATGTGATTCAATGGTTAAATCGACTAAATTTGAACGGGATGATGATCCAAGACACATTTTCCTTTATGATAGAGTAAGGTGATTATGTCACTTTATTCCTACATTCTACTATTATTGATATTTTTTGTAAATATTTTAAAATTTAAAATTTTCAACAGTTTGATTGAAAAAGCTCACATTGAAAATGATGCTCACAAATTATAATACATTTTTTTACATTATTCACTATTGCATCATAAGCTTAACTCTCTTAGTAAAGACTTTGTTCCTTACTTTTGTTTGTGTCGTTAAATTTTCAATTTTTCGATCGTTGGATTGAAAGAGCTCACCAGGTCAAACAGTGACTCAAGGAGTGACTTGAAGTGATGATCAGGCAAATAGTTAGTGGCCTTGCAATTCTTGTCCCTCCCCCTTCCCTTACCGTTGGTCAGCAGTCCTCTCCCGATGACCTCACTAACTCTGAGTTTGAGTCAGATGGTCATGACGATTAATGTATTTAATTTTTAACAATTTTACATTAAATTTAAATTTAATTCAAATGGATTTAATCTTATTTGGTTAATTTTTTATGTGATGCATATACTTTATTTATATTAATATATTTATTTAATTTAAATATATGTTAAATTATATTTATTTCCAAATATAATTTATTTATATTCAATATATAATTAATAATATGTAAATTAAATTAAATTAAAAATATTTAATATTTATAATTAAAATTTAAATAATTAAAATTTAATTAATAATATATAATATATTAAGTTTTCTTGGAACTTCTCAAGCCTATAGTCTATGCAAACTATTCATCCAAAGTTTTTTTATTATTTTTCACGCTTTTTTTCTCACAACCACGTTCTACGAGAATCTCTCACCCGAGACGTTCTCATGGATGCTTAGCCATGAGAATTGCTCTGGACTAAGCATTTGTGAGAACATCCGTGATACTTTTGTGAGATTGTCTCATGACTTCTACCTCTTATTCTCATAGATAGGTTCCATGAAAACATTTCTCACGAAATGCAATTTGTTAGAAAATTTATGATCATGACATCAAAAATCTGATGCCCTAAATTTTGTGAGAATAAAAAATTCTCATGGAAATTAAGGTTTTTCTCATGAAAATGTTCCATGAGAAAAGCCAATTTTTTTTTTTTTGTAGTGATTCTCATAAATTGATCTATCTATGCACATAAACCAAATAGTACATATACATAAATTAAGTGCGGAAAAATAAGTCCAACAAAAACTAACCTCTAGCCATTGATGAAGATTTTGGAATGCAATGTCAATTGATGAAGATTTTGAACTGCAATGTTAATTTTGTGAATGATACTTGTATGTGCTTCTAAATCTTAAACAATCTCTAGATTGATGGTGTATTTTCAGAAAAGTATCAGGCTGAGGGACCAATTTCTTGAATGACTCTTAAAAAAGCATCTTCCCATCAAATATTTAATAGCTGTTATTTTGCAATTACCACTTATGATGACACTTACAAAAGTTAGAACATTTTAAGATAATAAAATTATAAATTGTCTATTATTTGAGTACTTTATTTTCAATTTTTTTTGTTTCTTACTTTTTATTTTGAACATTTTGACAATTTTTCCTCTAGAGTTATGAAAAAATTGAAATCAACATTAAACAATGCTTAAAGCATTAAAATCAAGATTATTATGTCAAAAAGCACTACAAGAAAACAAGCTCTTTTTGACAAACATTTTGACGGAAAAAATTTTCGTCAAAACTTAACACGAAAATTATAACATCTTTGTGATGGGAAACTTTTAGGGAATAGTTCTCATGGAATTTCTTACAGAAAGGTTTTCTGTGAGCATAAGACATGAGAAAGCCCATGAGACGTTTGTGATACTAAACGCGAGAACATGGTGCGAAGTTATTCTAACAGCTTTTATGATGGATTTGAAATGTCGAACAAATTCTAAACGAACGCTAGGTCTTGAGAATTAACTCAGTTAATGAAACAAATTTTTCAATTGTTCTTATCAAGGATTTGGTCTGTGAGAATGAGTGTGACGGACAATATCTATGATAAAGTCCATTAAAAACCTAGATATATCAGAACAACTTTTGCCTCCTTTTGCTATTTTAGTTTGCTTGTTTTCTTTCCCCATCAACTCAGTTTTTGGCGGGGTGAGGTGGTGTTTAGTCCATCTCCTTCCTCCATTTCAAGCTTTGGATAACTTGAGGTTGGCCGAAATCTTTCCCTTTTTGTACTTATGAATTTTGTTGGGTAATTTTGCAAATTATGGGTAAGTTTTTAGTTCTTTATTAGTTTTATTCAAGTATATGTGTTGGTAGATAGTTGTTTGATAGTATATGGAATTAGTTTATGATTTAGTTTGATATTGTGGGATATATTAATTATGTTAATTGAAATCCGAAATGAAATGTTGAAATTGTAGTATATGTAGGTTTTTTTATGTTGAAATTTCTTTAGGGATTTTGTTATATGATGGATGGAGAGTGTTTAGATGATTTATTGTAATATTTTTGAATTATTTTAGATGAGTTTCAATTTTATAGTGTTTATGGCTTAATTGAATAAATGAAAATAAGTATGATATTGTTTATATTTTGGCAAATTTTTTTAGGGCTTTGTTGCAGGATGGGTGCAGAGTGTTTGGATGATATTTCCTTTTTTATTTTATTTATTTGGGATGAGTTTTAATTTTATGGTGCTTAGGGCTTAATTTAATAAATTAATTATGTATGATATTGTTTACATTTTGGTAAAATTTTTAAGGGGTTTTGTCGTATGATGAAAGTTAATAATTTGTATAATTTTTGAGTCGCTAGCTAGCTATGATTTGATGTATTTTGATGAATATATTTAATTATGTAATGTATTTAATTATAATTATTAATGTTGAATATTGAAGGAATAGGGAGATCCCATAACATCATTGTTGGATGAACAATAGACTTTATCCTAATAGTAGGAGTATTACAGCTAAGTTTTACACAGGTGTTGAGGAATTTATTCAATTTACTTTTGTAGTTAATGTTTGTTTTGATAGAGGGACATTATATACCCATGTGCAAAATGTAAATACTGAAAGTTTCAAACATCAGATGATGTAAGGGTACATCTATATATGAAAGGTTTTATAGAGGATTATTATTATTGGGTGTATCATGGCAACCAACGTTACGCCTATCAATTGAGGACGTTTAGACCTAAAATTTTTAGTCGTACAAGCAGATGGTTATGGATGCTGTTGGGCTGTCACAATATGACGGCCAGTGAAAAGTCATCATTTTATGACTTCAGGTGCGTAAGGGAAAAATCAAAGGAAAAAGTAGTTGCCACCAATTAATTAGGAGAATAATTGGAATCCTTAAAAGTAAAATAAAATTAGTCCTTACAACCAGAGGAAGGGTTTGAAAGTCTACTTACGTGTAGGGAAGGTATTAGGCAACTCACAACATCCATCCCTAAGAATGGTTATCCTAGATTGTTTGTGTTTGAAAATTTAATGTATTTTAATTACTCCTTTTTTGTTAATGTAATTATAGAAAGATAAAGGGTGAAAGAACCAGACATGCCTTACTAGGTAAGGAATCAAGGTTAACATAGTAAAGGATAATTTGATAAATTGATTTAGGTGAGATATATGATCTCTGGCTTAAGGATATTAGGACATTAAGGGAAGATGAACCTTCACTTAAAGCCTTCAAAAAGCTAGGACATTTAGGGAAGGTAAACCTCCACTAAAAACCTATGAAATTAAGACTTTAGAGGAGAATAAACATCCACTTAAAGCTGGTATAAATGGGAGAATGGACCTCCACTTAAAGCCTATATGTAATGAATATCTTCTAAAGTGTTGCTTTTTAATGGGACTTTGAAACCTCTTGTTGATTAAGTGAATTTAGAAACCGTTGAAGAAAATGGTTAATTAGGCCTTTGAAATCTCTTGAAAAATAATTTAAGTAAGCCGTTGAAATTCCTTTGAAAAATAATATTGGACTTTTGGAACCCTTTTGAAAAAATAATTTAAGTAGGCCTTCCCATTTGAAAAGACAATTTAAATGGGACTTTGGAAACCCCTTTAAATAATCTGAATGGGCCTTTGAAATCCCCTTTAAAAAAAACCAATTTAAATGGGTCCTTGAAAATTTTGAAAAACAATTTTAAATGGGCCCTTCGAACCCAATTTTGAAGTTCTTAAACATGAAAAAACACATTATTTATATGAGATTTTGGGCGAAACCACTTGTTCACAAATTATTTTCTAAATAAAATGAACCCCAAAACATTTTGCTTTAAACATATTGGAGGCCTATTTAATTTATTTTTAGAAGGAGGCAAGGTACATAAGAAAACTTTTATTTTATTTTGTTATTTTCTTCAATGAGATAATAGGTGCAATATACTCCTCACTTTGCGTTAGCGAGTTTAAATGAAAGTACCCCAAAAACAAAAGGGAATTCCACAAACCATACTCCAAACAAAATAAAAATGAAACAAAAATAAAGCAAAGAATAAAATAAAATGGGGAGGCTTATGCCATACAAGAGGAGAAAAAGAGAAAAAGACTGAAGAGTCTCCAAATCCCAACACTGTTGCAACCAAAATGAGTGAATGAGGCTTGATGTGTGTGCCTACCCCTCAAAGGAGAGAAAGCAAAAGATAAAGGGAGTGGGTAGTGATCCTCTAAAAGTAAGGAAAAGAGAGAAATTCATAGAGTCAAGGGGGTGGAGGCGACGGCTGATAAGGAAAAAAATGAAAAGGGGAAGGTTGGCTAGGTTAGAGAAGTGTGGAAAAAGACAAACAAAAAAAATGAGAAAAAGGGGGAGTTCGTCTTGATGGTGGTGTGAGTGGAGAGTAAGGAAAAACAGGAGAAAGTGATGGAGGTGGCTCCAAAAAAAAATTTTTTTGTTTCATTTTGTCTTTCTTTTTTGTTTGTATTTTCCTTTTTTGGGATTCTCAAATTTTTAACTAACAAATAATAGTAACAAAAAAATCAAACAAAATATGGTGTTTACATTTGCCCCTCTTTACTTGCTTCTTAATGAGGGAAATGAAAAACTGACAGTTTTTAAATTTACCTATAATGAACAAATAAAGATAAAAAGTGTAGATTTTGTCAGGGAGCAAGAATAATGAGCAAATTGTATGAGTTTAAAGTTTGGCAAGGGATTAGCACATGAAACTAGAAAAAAAAAAGATTTGGCAAAGAATCAATGCATGAAGCCAAAAGGAGATTTGGAATCTGACAAGGGATGGTAACCGCATTAAGCCAATTGAGATTTGAAAAAAAAAAAAAAAAGTGGCAGGGAATGGTAACCACATTGAGCCAATTTTAATTGAGAATTTTGGCAAAGGATGGCTTGGGGTGCTAGTTGTAAGACTAGGCTTAAGTGATAGTGGTCAAGGCTAGGCTTAGGTGGCCAATCGACAAGATTAGTGAGGTGCTAGTTATCAAAACTAGGCTCAGAGTGCTAGTCGTAAAGGTAGGCTTAGGATTATAGTCGTAAAGATAGGCTTAGATTGCAAGTCGTAAAACTAGACTTATAGTGCAAGTCATCAAACTAGGCTTGGACGTTAATCGTAAAGGTAGGATTATAGCGCTAGTTGTAAAGTTAGGCTTATTGTGCTAGTTGTCAAAACTAGTCTTAATGGTGCTAGTTGTCAAATTAGGCTTGGAGTGCTAGTCATAAAGCTAGGCTTCTAGTGCTGGTTATCAAAACCAATGTTAATGGTGCTAGTCACGAGGTTAAGCTTAATAGTGCTAGTCGTAAAGGTAGGTTCAATGGTGCTGGTTGTCAAAACCAATCTTAATGGTGCTAATCGTAAAGTTAGGATTAATGGTGCTAGTCGTAAAGTTAGGCATAATGGTGTTGGTTGTCAAAACCAGGCTCAGGGTGCTAAAGCTAGGTTTAAATGAATATTAAGTAAATTTGAAAACTTTAGTATGGAATTAATTAGCATGCTAAGTGAATTTTGGAAATGGTATGGAATGAATCGGCGTACCTAGTGAATTTGAAAACTTTAGCATGGAATTTATTGGCATGCTAAGTGAATATGAGATTAGTACAGTATCAATTGGCATACCTAATCAATTTGAAAACTTTAGCATGGAATTAATCAGCATGCTAAGTGAATTTGAGATTGGTATGGAAACAATTGGCATACCAAGTGAATTTTTAAACTTTAGCATGGAATTAATCGACATGCTAAGTGAATTTGAGGATGATAAAGGATGAAAATTTAGTACTAACCAAATTCAAGAATGGTACCGGATAAACTGAGCACTAACTAATTTCAAGAATAGTACTGGATAAGCTGAGTACCGACCAATTTCAAGAATGGTGTGGATAAATTGAGCACCAACTAATTTCCAGAATGGTACTGGATAAACTGAGTACCAAATAATTTCAATAATGGTACTGGATAAATAGAGTACAAACCAATTTCAAGAATGGTACTAGATAAACTAAGTACCAACCAATTTCAAGAATGGTACTGGATAAACTGAGCACCAACTAATTTCAAGAATAGGACGGCATGAAAACATCTTACCCATTATGAATATTGAGTCGTAAGATGTATAATAAATATGATGATAATGCAATGAAAGATAGCATGAGACGAAATCACCTCTTAGATGAGAAATAAAAAATTATTCATTTTAAAACATGCATTGCACTTCCAAGAAAAATCTGTCAAGCATTCTCAAAATAGTATGGGATAAGGTCAACATATCAGGTGAATTTTAAGAATCCATACGAGAGCATCAAGTGTCAAGTGCATTAGAAAAAAAGGGTATGGAATCAATCGACATATCAAGTGGAAAAACGATATGGAATAAATTGACAAGCTAAGTGAATTTTAAATTTTTATTAAGGGTTACACTGTAAGAAATTGAAAGGAAAATTGAAAATTTGCAAGGGTGAAGTGCCACATGAAGTTGATAGAAATTTGAAAAATTGGCAAGGGCCAACTACCACATGAAGCTAATTAAATTTGAAAAACTAGGAAGTATTTTGAAATGTACCTAGCAATTCCAAGGAAACCTGACCAAACCGTTCATTTTCTCTGGAATTAGTTCTTCATATTTTTATGGACCTTCAGTTCAACTGGTCTAAAGAAATCACTTTCTCTTATAGGCATATTCTTTTCCAAAATAAGCATTGAGCCTTAGTCTTTTGTAAAATCTTGATACTAACCTAGCCTGAGTCAAGTAAGCTTTTCCCATTTTCGTAAACTAACAAAATAAGGTGACATAGAAATTTTGCTTCAATTTAAGCTTTTCAATATCTACAGTCCTTAACTTTCATACAACAAACAGCATGCATATTCTATCCTTTGATGCATGCAGACTACCATTGATAGCAATGTTTTCTTGAAAATTTGCTCCATTTTAAGGACTCTTTAGTTACATATCCTCTTCAATTTGATGCCCCTAATTTTTGCCTAAGCTACCTTTTCGAGTTTTCAACTTAGCGAACATTTTCCTCTTTTTCAATTTTCCTTTTTTCTTGAATCATTCCTTTTAGAGATAAGCACCGAGTCTTAACCTTGTAATCAACTTAATATAGGTTCAGACAGTGTCAAGTATATTGTTCCTACAAAATTGATTAATGATGAAACACTAAGGAGTAATATCTAATTTAGTCTTTATTTAATCTACTTAAACATTATCCAATGAATATATTGAGGAGGAAATATATTAGATGAAAAATCCTCTTTTAGTGAAGCAAGTATGCTGAAAACAAGAAAGGATTGTAAAACCCTTGCATGAATGATAAAAAGTCGACATCTAGAGACAACACAATTTTGCCCTAGTTCAATTATTGAGAAGGAAGTCCATTAGGTGAATAAACCTCCCTTTTTGAACAAGTTGATAGAAAAGCAAAAGGATCATAAGACCCTTGAAATTTATTAGATGAACAAAACTCCCGGAAAAGAAAGGGGTCACAAGACCCTTGAAGTTTGTTAAATGAATAAAACTCCTTTACTAAAGCAAGATACAAAAAACAAAACAAAGAGGCAACAAAATTTTGCCTCAATTTGAGTTCTTCAACTCGCGCAAATATTGATTCTCAAATTGCAACTGATCTGTACCCTGTATACTTTAATAGAAGCATATTATTTATGACAATGATAACATACAGAAAAATTGCCACAGTTGCAATCGCTTGTATTATTACTCTTATTTTAAACTCTTGCTTGGTTACCTGAGTTCTTCTGATGCCAAGGTTTTTTTTTAAGTGATGCCCTAACTTTTGCCTAAGCTATCTTTTTGGGTTTTTGACTTAATGAGCTCTTCTTTCTTTTTCTTTTTTTTTTATTTCTTTTATTTGTTCTTTCTTTGACTGAATCAGGGTTCACTAGCTTTGCTAGCTTTCACAAAAACTCTCTTTGTTTTTTTGCCTTTCCTAGGTTACTCATAATCCTGAACTCCTTTGTTTTCCCTCTCTCTTTTTTTTTTTTTTTTCAGGTTTACTTTTCCTGTTTCCACATTATGGGTACTAATTCCTTTTTCTGATGACTGAGTTATCTTTGCAAGTTTTCACTGTTCATCATCCTCTTCTTTAAGGTCACAAATATCCATATCCATTCCAATATGAGAATGAAAAAGAACAAACATTAAAGAATCTCTTTATGTTGAGAAAAATGAGAAGAAATAATTTCTCTGAATGAAGGAACTGAAAAGACAAACAAGAATATTTAAAGAAGCGAGAGCATAGCAAACAAAGAAATGAACAAAACAATGAATTGCAAATTTTTATTTAAAAGATAAGATAAGATCCACACTTAACAAAAATCAAATGCCTTAGACTTAAGGCAAATGAGTCAAGATTGAAATTAAACACACTCAAAAGTGTAAATTGTTGGATTTAGTTGTTATTCCTAGGTGTTTACGATACAAGCATGGTTTTGATTTTTTTTTTATAAATTTAAGCTTGCAAGCGAGCGCAAACAAAACACCAAGCAAACAACTCACAGCTTGTAAGAAAAGTAAAATAGATAAGAATTTTACATACCTCTTGTAGTCACTTTAATCTTGCAATTCTCTTCCCAACTAAGAGTACTGACCACTTATTTTTTGGGAAGCACTAATCCATGGAACCTATAGCAAATATGTTTAGTGATTGGAACAAAATAAAAGATGAAAGAGTAATAATCGATAGCTTTTAAAATTAAATTAGAAAACCATCCCATTTGTCCTCTTAGTGTGGCGTGTGGAATTGTACTTTAAAATTACTCAAATTGTTTTTCCAAACTCACAATACTCTAGGCCTTAAGAGAAAATTTTCTCTCAGCTAGTTCACTCTTCTCTAAAAAATATTCACTTGTACTGTCACAATAAGGAGATGTTGCATATATATAGTATGTTAACCCTAGGTCATGTGAGAGCAGTTGAGTGTAATTCAAAAATTCAATTCCTAGCAATTAGGGTTCACACACCTACTAATGGAGAATATTAAATAATCAAATTACTGAATGATTCATCAATTAATAATCATATTATTAATTTTGATAATAACATATTTTATTTAATAGAATAAAAAATGTGTGGCTTTTTCTTATTGGTCATGCTTGAATTAAAAATTCAAATAAATGAATCTCACTTAATTAAATCCCTTTGACTTAGTTAGTTTCTTAGTGAATGTAGATTACCTAAGAAATTAAAACTTTCTTAATTTCCAAACTTTATTCACTTGGATAATTATAATAATTAGGAGGGAATATATTTGACCATGTTAAGACCAATTCTCTTTTGGCCATACACCTCTCCATCACATGGGGAGAAGGTTGTTTCACAAATTTGAACAATTCAAACTTTGCAGCAATATGAAGATAAATATATAATTAAATTTATTTTATCCTATTAAAATACTATATCTGAAATTCCTACTTCAATGAGGATTTAATTTAATTTTAATGAAATTATTCAAATTAAATATTTGAACAATTTAAATATTAATTTAAAGTTATTAAATAAAAAATAATTACTAAGATAAAAGTTATCTAAATTAAGACAACACTTATCTTAATTAAGACAAACTTTTGTCTAACTAAAACAACACTTGTTTAATTTAGACAATTAATGTAAGAATTATTTTTATCTTTTTAGTGACAAAAATGACTTTGTCCCACATGAAAAGTCACGCCTGTCATGTGGTTATAGAGAGGCTCTTGCCAATAGCCTTCAATGGGTTGCCTTTTACAATTTGGGAACCTCTTGTAGAGTTCAGTCAATTTTTTTGATATCTTTGCTCCCTCACATTGTGTAAATCTAACTTATAGGTAATGGAAAAGAACATTCATGTGATCCTATTCAAACTCTGGAAGCTTTTCCCCCTACTTTTTGTAATGTTATAGAAGATTTGCCCATTCACTCAGTTGAAGAAGCTATGGCAAATGAACTTGTGCAATATAGATGAATGCACCCTTTCGAGAGGTTCTTGCACACATTAAAGCAAAAGATAAAAAATAAAGCTCATATGGAAGATTCTATATGTGAGGCATATATTATTGAAGATAGTTCAACTTTTTGCTTATACTACTTTGAGTCTTATGTCCATTCACGAACTAGAAGAATGTCTCAGAACGATGATGGTGGAGAAAGTTTATTCGGCGAACCTCTCAATCTTCAATTATCCCGCTTACCTCCATGGAACCACAAATGATCGTTATCTTACTAATGAGAAACTATCAACTGCAATACTTTATATGTTGCTAAATTTTCCGAAGGTTAAATCTTATATATCAAAAGTAAGTTATATGTTTATAGTTTCATCTTTTCAAATAATAATAAACGCTTGATCGATGACGATATGTTAACAACAATTTCTCTTGTTGTAACATATATATATAGTTGTTATCTTCAACATACAATGATATGTCCAACAATGAGCTTAACAAACACATTTCTAATAGATTTCCTTAATGGTTCAAGAAATTTGTAAGTTGCTTTAACATTATTTGATATGTTATTGATTATTATTTATTCCTATAAAGTGATCACTAATTTTAAAGTAAACTTAGGTGCTAAACCCTACAAATAGGACTAATGACAACTTTCTAATATCTTTGGCGTGGGAACAGAGTGAATATCAACGAATATAAGTTCCATATAGAAGTATGGTCTTATGGTCAAAAAACTAACAATAGTAGAGTTTGTCTTAAGGGATTTGGTTATGAGGAAGTAGATGTAAGATTTAGTTGTTTATCTTAAGTATTTACTATATAAGCATGAATTTTTAAAAAAAATTTTTAAAACATTCAAGCTTGTAAATAGGCAAAAATAAAACACATGGAAATAACTCATGGCTAGAAAGAAAAGTAAAATAAATAAGAATTTTACATACCTCTAATAGTTACTTTAACCTTATAATATACTTCTCAATAAAGCATATTGACTGCCTCATGAGGATACATATTAGGCTTATTTACTACTAAAGTAACTTAACTTGTAATTGATATAAAATTCATCAATTATTCGACTGAAATTAATTACATTTTAACTTCTAATCTATTAACTTAACAAAGAGAATTAAATAAAAAGAGGGATATGATAATATTACTTTCTTTTTTGTGTACGAAAAGCACCAAATTATTTAACCAGATAATTACAAAATTGCACTTATCAAATAATAGAGAGGTGATATTATTCTAATTGATATTAAATGGATAGTAAAGCTGCTAGCTTGGTAGGTGTGGTAAGATAACTTCTTTGTACTTAAAAATTGAAACTACTAGCTAACCTATCTAAGGACAGTGGGTGAGCAATTGAAACAATATGCGACACTATTATTGACAAGCTTCTATTCCATTTCATCCTCTCTTCATCTTTCTTTCCTCCTTGAATTGGTGATCTTCTTCTTTGTCCATTCATAAAAGAAAATTATGAGTAGGCATTATAAAAAATGAAAATCAAACTAAGATCTCTGTATGTATGATACTAGAAAGTGAAGGGAATAAAAAGCATTAAGAATTGGGATGAGAAGATGAGATATTGGAGTTAGCTTAATAGTTAAGAGAATCATGCAACGTCCACTTTTTCACCAATAAAGTTTTAGCATAATAATACAAATTTCTCCATTTTACAAACAACATAATATAATTAAAATAATAATAGAGAGAGAAAGAAGAGGAAGGAGTAGAAACAAGAAGGCTCCCTGTATTCAGTGGATAGTGGTGGAAGTAGCAACCACATAACTCCTATTTCCTACTACTTTGACTTCACAAGAAGGCCCTCGTCATAGTGGCCCTTGGTGGACTTGTTCAACAAAAATCATAGTGGCCCTTGATCAACCAAGAAGGCCATTGCTCTCAAGTTCTATATTATATTAGAAAGTAATTAGATATTTGTGAATTGACAAGAAGGCCATTGTCAGCTTATGTCAAACTTACTGACTTGCCTAAGTCCATATACAATATTGAAAATTTGTTAAACACTTATCGGTGATGACTGATGAGTTTGCTACTGCGATGGACTCTAGTGTGCCCAAGTTGAATGTTAATGTACATGTTGATTTTTATTACTGTTCAGTTTTACTGGACTGTCTTTAATTTTTATTCTTAAATTTTTCACGTTAAAAATTGTTGTGTCTCTTGATTTACCTTCAATTCATTAATCTTGTAATCACTAATTCATATTTAGACTATCTTCTGGTACCGTGATGCACCATATAATTTTGATACTACTGCTGCTACTCTTATATCATGGCGTACCAAGAATATAGCTTTCTTAACAGTATAAACCCAGAGTAATTATAAGATGATACCCCCCAAAAGCAAATTGATGAAAGTGCATACAATCGTACCAAACCAAACTAGGGGCAGTCCATTAGCTAGTTTAGTAGCAAACCATGTGATGTCAGGTCAAAAACATAGTATAATCTAACTTAGAAGGCACAATCACTAGTGAATGAGTGTGCTTGTGTTTGAACGAAAGTGGAGAAGGGACAGTCATTTTGATGGATAGATAGTTTTAATTCTTCATATCTAATAGTTCTTTTATTTTTTATTTTTCTGTGGTAGTTCCAATTTTGATGCACAGAGAACAAGGTCCCAATCAGGCTGGTAGTTTCATTTATGAAAGTTCAGTGACCCATTTTAAATGGCATAAATGCGAAATGGTGGGCATGGATGGATGAGAAGTTAATAGGAAATCAACTTATAGTAATTAGGTATTAGATTGTCATTGATTGAGATGGGTCCATTTGGAAAGCCTTTAATTAATTAATTAGTTTGTGCCAATTCTCTAATTATACATTACTTTATCAACAAATTAAACCAGGACCCTCTATGTCTAACAAACTAGTTCTTGGTTTTATGAGATTAAATTTAAAAATATCAATATTTAATTATATTATAAGAAATGTTTATTTCCTTTCCATAAAAAATATTAAAGTAATTAATTTCTTCATTTCCACCATAGTTTTGCACCAACTTTTTCCTTGTATCTTTTAAGGTTACTTTCTATTTTGTTTTACTAATTTTATGGATCTAACATGTTTGTAAAAGTGATTCATCCCATGATTTGCCTTCTGATTAGTGGTAACCACACAAAAAGAAACTTTCCCTCTTGCAATTTTTTTTTTCTTTATTTGCAAAATGGGTTTGTAGAAAAGTGAATTCTCAATATAACCAAAATGCACCTAATATACATAAAAGTTGCATCCATAATAACATTATTGATTATTACTACATTTAAGTTCTGTAACCAACACATGATGTGTCCCAGCTTCTTGTTACAAATGAAATTACTAGTTTTACAAAGTGGCATTTAGATCACTTCCTATTGCAAAGTCTATGCCCTTATTCTTGGACACTATAGGATAGGTACAAACATATAGAATGGCTAGGTACAAGTTTATATCCACTTTGCATGTGTTAGCCAGATGCCCTTTTAAACATAGTTTTTTATGTAGGAATATCTATGTTGACTTCATTGAAGAATATAAGAAAAATAAATGTAGAAAGAAAATGAATATAGTTCAATGGTGGTAATAAGAACTAAGGAGCAAAGGGAAATTTGGAATCTTTCTTGGAGAGAAAGTAACCAGAAAACACCAACTTTCAAATACAATGTATTATTCTCATCTTCTATTCCATAGCTTTCACTCCGTCTTCTTTGTAAGAGAGTCCACAATAGGTGGTGGACATGGATCTGTCCACTCAAGTAAGAAGGGCAAGGAAAAAGTTGTTGCTCAACCTTCCAATGCTGAGGTTGAGGATGGTAACATTCCCAACCTAGCGTTGCCCCCACTGTCAGGCTCACCTTCAATGTCGGTGTCAGATCAAGTTCGTGCCAAGTCCGAATCTGGCACGTCGATCGTAGCTGCAATGACACATCTCAGCCAATGTTGTAGGGTCCTCCCAGGGGAGTTCCCACATCTCACCCAATGTTGTAGGGTCCTCACAGCCACAACCCCATATCTCACCCTCTAACCATTGCTTAGCACCAGAGCCCCGACGGCCGCATATGGATAGAGCCATATGGAAAAACGTAAGTACACTACTTAACATGCTTGGTAATTTTTTTGTCTAACAATTATAATACTCATTCCCTATAACGTAGTGAACATTTTTATTTTGCAAATTTGAACCTTCCAAGGACATGGTGAACAATATTGAGGCTATCTACAAATCTCATTTTCACAGTGCCTTGAGTCGCTACTAAGAAGTTCCCCAAGATGTGACGAATCACTGGTTTAACCAATTTAAGGTATTAATCAAACTTGCTAAGTTCGCCTTCCATCAACCTTTTTTCATAGGTACTGTTTATAACAAAATTGTTTCCAACATAGGTAAAGTATATTTGGAAACCCGAGTTCAATGAGAAGTTTTGTCGTAATTGGGCAAGCAAGTGTGCTGGCAGCTTGCGATCATCATTGAGTGCCTTCCGGCCAGGGAAGTTGTAGGGTAATTGGATATGCCAGGATATCAAGGACCAGCTAGAGCTATTAAATGAGGTGGGCTAAAAAGCCCACAGCCCACTCCACCCTTGGCAGGTTGTAGGTTGGTAAGCTGGCCCGCCACCTATAGTGTTTATATATTAAATTGTGTTTTTTTATGCTATCAAAGATTGCAGACTAGTGGTAAGAGTGTCATCTTGTCTTCCTAGGGACCTAGGTTTGATTCTTAACAACCACACAACTCAAGCTTTTTTTTTTAGTGTGAAAAAAAAAGAAATGTGGCACCTTAACCCATCCCACTTGCCAAAATGGCAAGTTGAACAGCCTTAAACCCAACCCGCCCTTTAAACGGGGTGTGCAGGCCCAGCCCATTTTGACAAGTCTAAGACCAGTTGTGGTAGACTTGGGGATCCCTTCATTCAAGGCTACCTCAAATTGGAACAAGATGAACTGGTCAAAGGATTCGGGTGTCTTTTGCCATTAAAGCGAATCCCAATCCATCACCGACCATAAGAAGAGGCTGGTTAGATTTTTTATACTTACAACCTTAGGAATTTTTTTTTTTAATATTCTAATAGTTTCATTCTTTGTTTGTAGGAAAAGGAGTTGAAGAGAACTCCTTATGCCGATGAGATTTTCTTTCATTTGCAGCACGATGACTTCAAGGGTTGGGTGCATTTACATGCTGAAAAGACTTATGTAAGTTAATTTAATTAAATTTTATTCAAGCTAAATATTATAGGTTTTTCTGTATTTATGTTTCAATTAATGATTATGATTGAAATCATGCAGAAATCTTACAAGTAGCGTAGAAGGAAAACCTATGACACTGTCTGTTCTTCCATCAACAACACCTGACTGTGGATACAAACTATCAGTGGGATGAACAAGAAGGGACGAATTTATACGATGAGCTTTGAGGCTACCATGGTCAAAACGGGCCAATCAAGCCCGCCATCATAGCCTAGTCAAGATCCCAGGTTTCACAAAATTTGGAGCAATAGGTGACGAAGCTCACATATATCATCGATCAGCAGCAATAGTGGATGAAGCAGTTTGCAAAGTGGATGATGCAGGTAATCCGTGGCATGTCTCAATCTGCTTTTGTCCCTTCCCCTCCCCCTCCCTATTCCCCAGCTTTCGCTGGTCCCACTGACGATGATTATGAGCCAGATAAAGATCAAGATCTTTGTTAATGTATCTTTTTACACTACATTTGATTTGATTGAACAATATATAAATATTGTTTCTTATGCTGTACTTTTATTAATTGTTACTGAAATTCATATTGTATTGATATTAACCAAATCTAGTTTGTTAAGCTCTACATTCAAGTTATTTTATAAATACGACAGGTATTAGTATAAGAAAAAATTATTTCAAATGAAAATTTCAAATTAATTTTTTTACTTTTTTGATGGCATTTCTCACGGCTAGTAGCCGTGAGATTATTTAAAAAAACTTTATTTGCTTCCTTATTGTCACAGACATTATCACAGATGAAAGTCCATCACTTGTTATCATGGACATGTATCCGTAAGCTAATCCATCAGAATATCGACATATTGTTTCATGCCTTGTCCTATTTCTTCTTATGGATTTTCTACACATTTGTCATAGGTACTCTTTGTTAGAATAATTGTCACGGACGATTAGCCGTGAGTATGGCTGCCACTAGCATGGCGAAATTGTAACGGTGAAGAATCCGTTAGAATTTCGATGAAAAACGTAATTTCTTACGGAATTTTCATTCGCTTCTCATAGATTCATTTTGCTAGAAAAACTAAGTTTTTTTGTAGTGAAGCATACTTTTTTAATTCAACTTGATTGAACTTAGCTGACACGATTAAAACTTGACTAAAACCATTTGTTTTCTTTAGATTGTATTAAAAAATGGTCAGTTTTAGGTGATATTTTTTTCACCTGTCTATTGTTCAGTCTGGTTGAGTTTAAGACTTAACATGCCCAATGCTTACCCCTAGAGCACAATGTGATATAAAATACAATATATTTTATACATAATTATCTATATTTATTTCAATTATTATATATATAATATATGAATATTAAAATATATAATTGGATATCGAGTAATCTAATTGCCCCATTAATATTGAACAGATATGGAAAATGTGACGGCTAAATTTGAATCTACAAAAAATAATTTTAATATCCAAATTCTACCCATTATTCATGATTAATTAGATATCAAATATTTATTTAAATCAAAATTATTAAATATCTAAATTGCCCATTCAAATTGCCTTTCCTAGATGTGTAACTAGCCACATTGCCGCTGCTAGTCTCACTACTTTAATTCGCTATAGCATATGCAACCGCAAATGCAGCCTCCACCATGAGTCCACAATCATCGTGATAGCCAATATTATAGCATGCTTAGTAGCATCAAGGTGAGTTAAGTAACTAAACAGAGCAAAAGATGTGGGAGCATTAAAAGTAGTATACACTTATGAGCTGGTAAGTTAGTAGTACTAGAGTCGTCTTTAAAATTAATGTTGCAAATTAAAATCTCAACTAGAGTCAAATGAACCACGAAAAAGTATTTGACACTAGAGACGTGTGCTCCAAGGCGACACTTGTTCTTGCTCGGCTCAAGCTCCATCTTCTTATGTTTTGTCATAATGCTAACACATGACATTAATTTTTTTCGTATTATTCTTTTTGAAATAATTAAATTATTTAAAAAATAAACAAATTACATAAGTCATAAAGCATCATTTTAAAATATAATATCTCTAAATACACACCAATTGAATTATCTTTTTTATTTTTGTTGGTAATGATCTCTTTAATTTATACCTTAAAAATGTTCATTTAGGGATTACTAACATCCTCATATATATTATTGTGGACGTTACCATTTTTTAATAAAAAAATAGGATTAATATAAATTTTCGTTCTTAAAGTTTCACTCAATTTTTAATTTAGTCCCTATACTTTAATTTTTTCCAATTTGGCCCTTACCTATTCAATTACTTTCAATTTGGTCTCTGCTGTCCATGATTCAGTTAACGTTATTTACATGAATGTTGATGTGGCAAAAAAATGATCTACGTGGCATTCCTACATATATTTTTTTTCCATGTCACTAGACACCTCATCAGGACAGCCAACAAAGTGACGTCATTTGGGTCCTCTTTCAAAACTCTCCCCCCTCACGACAATAGTGAACTTATCGCCTTCCTCGTCACATGGAACAACATTTACTAAATCATGGACGGTAAAAACCAAATTGAAAATTGAGTGAAACTTTAGGGACCAAAAATTATATTAATACAAAAAAATATGCCAATTTCTTTGTAAGACTCTGTTTGGTGTGTCGTATAAGATACAAACAGATAGTATAAATAACAATGGAGAATATTGTATAAACTATCAATAATATAAGCTTTTATATTATCATTTGTGTATTACATTATTATATAATATGTAAAATTATATAACATGACACTGTTTATATGTATTTTCTGAATAAAGTAATATTATATATATACATATATTTATTTATTTATTTATTTATTTATTACACACACAGACATACAAACGTACATACATATATAATATTAAATTCATGTTATAGTATAATTGTATCGGTGGTGGAGATTGTGGTAGTAGTAGTGGTAGTGGTGGGCAACAACAACAACGACAATGATATTGGTGACGACGATGACGACGAAAGCAGTAATAGTAATAGTAGTGGTAATTACAATGACAACGTTGGTGGCAACACAGTGGTGGTAATGATTGTAACTGCAGTAATAGTGATAGCACGATGGCAATAGTAGTGGTGGTGTATACGGTGGTAGTGGTAACAGTGATAGTAGTAATAATAATGATAGTGTTGATAGTTTTGACAGAAACAGTGGTATGAAAGAGATAGTAATGATCATATATATTAACAAATAAGGATATAAATAATTTTTAAAATTTTTTAAATTTATACAAAATTTCCAATCTAAGGCTTATCACTCACCCCTTGGATGTATGTTGTTACACGGTGATTAATGTATAAAAAAAAGTCTCCTGCACATCAAATATCGTATAAAAATGCATTGTAAAACTATCACATCTTATCTTATACAACGTACTAAATGGAGACTAAGGCACAATAATATATAGGAATTTAATTAGGTCACTTAGGTATTTTGTCCTTTGAACAAAATGATGTATTTTGCCTTCTAAAGAAAGGGATAAGATTTTTGTCCATTAAAAAATAGAGAATACTAACCTCAACAATTATATGACGAGATTAATAGTTCATCTATATATACAAGAATAAATTATAGTCTAAATTTTTATTCTATGCAAATTTTTAATCTCCATATCAACAAATACTTACATGATGGCCTATGAAGCATAACTCAAGTGGTATATTTTTTAACACTAAGTATTAGACTATTTTAATGTTGTAAGTTCAAACTACATTCCTTTTAAAAATTTATTTATTATTATTATACTGTATCCCTCTTTTTACCAATAAAAAGTCAATATAATCATAATACATTTAATAAAATCTCCTAATTTGTTCAATGACTCAGTAACATTTAATAATTGTCCTACAAAAATAATTTACCGTATTTCTCTTTATAATAATAGAAGGTTGATTTATTGAAATAAAATTTGAATCCAAATTTATATGTACAAAACTCTCTATATATAGTGTAATATGCTCCAACTTCACACAATTTTTTTTGTACTCCTTTACGCATGATTTTTTTTTGTCTCTATTTCAATTTTATTTTATTTTGTTAGTAGTCATATAAAAAATTGTTGATTTTGAATGGACTTCGCAAAGATCTAATTGATTTTATACTTTTCTTTCTTTTGAAAGTATGGAAGTAAGATATGAACTTGGGGTTTGGGAAAAGAATGTTTAGAGAAAGGTAATAAATTTGTCATTATATTTGTTTATTTTCTTTCATTTTTTTCTCTTTCATGGTTTTCATTATCCACTATCTCTCACTCTTCTTCACATCCATGTTCTTCTCTTCCATATGTTTCTATAACATAAATTCAAGAATAATTGCAAATAGATGTCATATAAGTGAGAGAAAAATGAAGGTATGATTCTTAGCGATGCCGTAACCTATTCTAAGGGCAACACCTCCCCTGAAAGCCACCTTGCTTTTACTATCCATTCAAGATTTTGAATTCAAATTTATACGTACAAAGATTCCTAAATTATTTCATAATTTATATGTATTTGTTTAGATGCTTTGAAAAATAGTCTTCGTGTATTTCTTTATTCATTTGAAATTATTGATTATTTCAATGATCATGTTATTGTTCTTCCACTATTTATCAGTTTAAATATAAATTAATAAGATATTTAATTTATTTAAAAAACTATTTAATTAAGGATGATTATGAAAATCACAAGTTGGCAAATTTATTTTTTCTTTCTTTTTTATGGTCAAATTTGCTCGGACACTATTCCATGTGAGAGAAGTTGTTGGTGCGACTATTCTAGACACCTGACGAACAACATCAATATGAGATTAGTACTTGGTGTGTTTATTTACTTTTGCATTTTCATACATGATAAGAAATGATCGTTCTATGTATGAATAAATATAGATTTTTTTCTATGTATGAATACAAGTAAATATTGGTCTCATTTATTTTTTTATATCAAAATAGCACCCTTTAAATGAAATTATTGTAATTTTTTGTAATAACCTTATAAAAATAGTAAAAATTTCTATAGTAAAAATATATTGTAGCAGGTCAAATGTAATATTATAAAAAGATAAGTCTATATTTTAATAAATTAGATATAATTTTTCATATTTTTAAACCATGCAATTTCAAATTTGACATTCTTTTTTTAATCACTCTAAACAAATATAGCCTTTTTAATGCTTTCACCTAATTCTTCAAAGTGGTTTTCAATTGTTTTAATTCCTTAAATATTGATTAATATTAGAGTTTGCTCTATTTAATTCAATCATATAAAGCTCGTGTATGTGAAAAAGCAATAAGTTTATATAGCTTTGATAATACAAGCAACCAAACTCTTTGGACAAAATAATTAGTAGTTAATGATATATTTGTCTTTTACATTTTCAATGAAAAATTTGAAAGTTGAAAGTTGAAATATATAGTTTAAATTTTAATATTTACAAAAATCAATATATTTAAGTAAATTTCTGCACTTTTCAAGATTGATGAATGAGTTCAAGGTGAATTATTGAAAATTTTCATTGAAATTTTCTGCACTTATATAAATTAAATTATATATATATATATATATATATATATATATATATATATGTTCTATTTAAATAATGTTCAAATGATTTATTATTATTTTATTTTATTATTTTTTAATTTCAATTATTAATTGATATAGCCATGTATTGCATGGGTTCTCCACTAGTACTATACTATAAAACTTAAAATAAAAAAGAACACATTTCATTTTGTGTTGAATTTTATTAGAGTTGTCAATGTGGGTCAAGCCCGACTAGCCTATTCAACTTTATAACCCTCTCCTAAACTTTAAATTAAAACATGTTAGTCTAGTGGCACCTCTTGTAGTTTTAAGTACGCCCGAAAGGTATGACATGAGGAGTTTGAACCCCACTATTTTTTTTTCCTTAAATTCTTAGCACATTGTGCTCCTATGTAACAAAAAGGAAATATACAAGATGCTAATGAAATATTATCTTCCTGTTCTTCACTTTCTCCTTCACCACTGTGTACAACTTCAGAAGAAGAATAGCTCTCTTGCTGGCCCTTGTACCCATTTTCTCTACAGTATTCGTGCTAGCCTTTGTACCCATCATCCATGCATTTCACTGACATCTATTGGACAATAGTAGTTAGTTTAAAAAACTAAGTAGGCAAGTGATCATAATGTTTCATCAAAAAGTTGTCTATTGAATAGAAATGTGTGTCTAAAAGTTATATCTGCTCAATGAAAAGACACAATGGTTGAATGGAAATGTGTGTCTAAAAGTTGTATTTGTTCAATGAAAAAACACAATGATTCCATGAAAAGACACAATAGTTCATTGAAAAAACACAATTGTTCAATAAAAAAAATCATGGTTTAATGAAAAGACACAATTTATTTCTCTCTATTCACTTCCTTTCATCTATTCAGAAAAGTTCTTGATGAAAGAACAATATTATTGCTGAATATTGTTCTTTGGGTGCTTAGATAAATCCTATAAACATGTTTACTTGAAACAGACAGCAACTAGTAGGGACAAATAACATTTTAAAGACAGTGTCTTGTATATGTTCTAAGTATACAAATTTGTATTTCTGTCTTCAATCATTTTACTAGTGTGTTTTACAACCTGTGTCTCAACCCTTACTCTTCTATGCATAACTCAAATCCTCTTCCTCCTCATCCATGGCCAGAATGGATTCCATTTTTTTGTCTTTGTAACAGCTTATTCTATACTCCAACAGTGATGGCGGGTCGCAATTGAACATCAAGAACAAGTCATTTTGGTTTAGAGAAAGACAACTTGTTCCCATAAAGGGGGAGAATATTGGTATAAGGGAGATAACTTGTGGTGTTTTAGATTGATAACGTAGACACTCGGATTGAATGATAGTCATAGGAATTGTCATGGATAATGTAATGGGTATTAAAGAGATTAAGAATTAGGAGGCCATTTTTGACACAAGAAAGGTCAAAACCTGGAAACCCGCGAAAGGGTTCTTTATATCATCAATGTAGAAGGGGTAGCTTATGTTTTGCTGCAGGTTCTGTGCTGGCAAGCTTTGAACTTTGGATTCATAGAACGCAAGGTGATTTTGGGTAGGAGAAAGCAGAAGAGGCAGCATGAGTTGAGTAAGGAAGAACAAGAGCAAAGCAAGGGGTTTTCTAGTTCCTTAATTTGGGATTCTTAACTGTATCTCAAGGAAATGAATCCCGTGTCTCAACCCTCACTTCCTTGTTCCATTTTACCTCCAAATCATGGATAGCTGAGACTAAATCAAAAGGAATTGAAAGTTAGAAGAAATTAAAGTATAACGAATCAAGTGTGAATTGAACATAACTGTAAGGATCAAAAGTTAAATTAACAAAAAGAAAATACAAATAGGAATGTGACATAGATAATTTTTTGCCATAGAATTCTTGTAAATGGTGTCAACTCAATCATGGATGGCAGAAATCAAATTAAAAGAAATTGAAAGTGTAGGTATCAAATTAAAAAAAATTAAAATATAAGAATCAAATTACAAATAAGATAAAACTCTTGAGATCTAAAATTATATCAACCCTACAATTTAAAACGGGTGAAGGTATCAAAGTATGTGGGAAACAAAATCCCACAAGGCCTACCTTGGCCCATAGCCCAAGGGTTGAGGTGTGTCACGGTAAAAGCCCTTACGTTTTCAGTTCATGAAAATGCAAGCCTGTTGATTTTAGCGTTGCAACTGAGATATCCTCTCTTGTTGGAGTGCAGCTACAACGATGGTAGGGATATGCTACTGCACCAGTGGCAGATATATATATGGCAGAAGGCGAAGAAGTGAGAGAAGAAGGGGGAAAAGAAACTAGTGACAATGGGGAAGAAGAGAGAGAAGTACTAGGGACAATGGGGAAGAAGAGAAGAGAGAAGTGTATAGTCAATCTATTTTTTCTTTTTTCTTTTAAAATAAAAAAATATTTAATTACGATACTAATCAATTATATTTACGATACTAATCAATTATATAATGACACATGAAAGAGAGATCACGTGTTTTGCACGTGTAATATGGCCTCTGTTAAATTGTTAGTAAAAGTGGAGTGAAAGTATTTATTTTGCAGTTTCAAATGATTTAGTGGTCTCCTTTTTTTAGATTTTAAAGTTGGTGATTTGCAAAAAGGTCGAAGTTAAAGAGGACCTTATATTCCCTTATTAATTTATACATATTAATATATTATATGTTGATGTAATAAATTTATAATAGTTTAAATCTGGGGTAGTTCTATTAAGGTGTATAATGCATTTACTCACAGTATCTCATGAGATTTTATTTTATTATGTCTCAAATAATTTGATTATATTTTATAATAATTAAAAAAATAAATATCATATGACACCATTTTAAAATATAATATATCTAGAGGTAAAAGAAATTTTCTCTCTATAATTATGATGACCTCAACAACTACCTCAATATGGAAAGTTATATATTCTTTTTCTACGTTAGTGCTCCCAAGGTAGGGATATAGTAATAATGACAAGATCATGTATAATTAATGAATAATTTAATTATTGACCCTAAAAGATTAATACCACACCTGTTTAATCTTTTAAATTTTTTTATAATATATGAATACTTTAATAATCTAATGTGTTGCCATTAAGTATTTTTATCAAACTGTAAATAATTTAATATTTTTTCTTCCATGTAATCGTTAGTGTCCTATCTAAAACTTTAAATGATGACCTAAAAATTTACTTGGCTCCAGATCAAATCAAGCTATACAGTTTAAGGCTTAAGGGTAAGTGATGCCCTTTGTTGCCCAAGTCTCTTTCAACTTTTAAACTTAGTTTATTGATTTTGATGATGATTGCCATTTTGAGTTAAGAAACA
>JASKGM010084643.1:0-14180 GCA_034509205.1 Ceratonia siliqua | reverse complement strand
ATTTTAATTATTCTATATATAATATATTCTACAATATATATAATATATAATTAAAATATATATTTTTTAATTTACACTGGTTCGACCCTGATTCGACCCCGGTTGAATCAGTAACCCGTGATCCTCTGCCTTCACCGGTTCAATGACCGGTCCGATTTTCTGAACACTGGTATAAACCCTTAAATCAAAAGTAAAAAATCTGCCTTATTTAGGTATTCCAAACCCAACAGCCTTAATGATAGTAGAAATAAATGCATCATAAATAGGATAAGGAGGAATCCTTAAGCAAGTTCTCCAAAACTCAGCAGAGGAGCAAGTGGTTTGATACCATTCAAGAACGTGGACCGATTCAAAACAAAAGTATTTTACTATCAAAAAAGAAATTTTATCTATAATACTATATATTACAAAATTTCAAGATGATTTATTTAGTAAAATATTTTTACTCAAAATGGATTCTAAAGTAGCAAAAGATGTTTAAATCTTATTTCAAAACATATTCTTGCCAGATGGTAAGCTATTTTATCATGTTTTGATTTTGGTATACAACATATTAAATGTAATCAAAACACTCTTCTTGAGTTTCTTACAAGAGAATTCTTGTAGGGGAGAAAAGTGATGAGAAGCAAAACAGGCAAAGAAATAACAAAAGATCAATATGGAACTCATTTTCATATTCAACAAACCCAACTAGTATCAACACCATCCAATATAAGGCCAACATCCACACTTATTCAAAATAAATTCTCTCCCATAACCTATCGACAAACTTTGAGCAAAACAACGTCTCCTATGCCATCATCAATAAAACCAACCTAGAAATCCACCAAAACAACCAGTTCATATATCAAAAATATTTTTCATGCCCCTTTAGTATGCATTTAATTAGAATTTAACATTCAAAATCTCCCAAAAGAATTAGCACCCAAAATGACTCCCTTACTAGAATGGCAGTTTTTGCCATAGTTCTAGAAAAAGATTGTATTTTTTATGAGTTCATATTAAATAAAAATTCAATAGCCTTGACTCATCATTATGACACCAGAAATCCACAAAATATTTTATTTTCCAAGATCAAAATTAACCAAATTTATCCTTGTCCCAATGGCATAAATCCATATATACTCAACAGGTTTTTTCTTGAAAGTATAAACCCACGAGTCTTTGACTATGTGGACTATCAAAAGGCATGGTACAATATTATGTTTCTTAAGCCAGCAACCCATTCATGGTTTGTTTAGTTCATAAGAGGCATCACAACAGTTTTCATAATGGATCTTAGACTAGTTTTATATGTTTGGACCATCTCTGAATATTTTTTCCCAATATGCAATAGAGTTCTATCAATTGTTCAAAAGTAAAGTTAAATTTGTAGAAGGAACTCGACTTCTACACTTCATTATAAACTTCCAAGTCACATGGATTATTTCATGGGACTACACAATTGTCAGAAAACTACCCTCTCTAACACTGGTCTAGATAGCAAAAGAATATAGTACAAAATGTGTAACCCACAACTTATTAGTAAAGAAATCATATTAAAAAGGTGTCTAGAACATCCTCAACAACTTAACAAAAATATTCAAGAGATCAGCTAGTTTTTGGCATTATAATCACAAACAATGTCTAATTTCTTAGGTCCAGCCATGGAAGAAGAGTTTGTTCAGAAATTGAAGGCTTTATTAGACAAAGTTCCATCAACAAAAGATGATCAAGATGACGTAACATCATAATTCACCCCACAAAATGAAGACAACTATTATGGCATTGATCTTAACAACTTAGGCCAGTTTGATTAGAGGCTAGCACAATTAGACAAAAGAAGGTGTCCACAAAAACAACAAAAGCAGAAGAAAAGAGGAATCTTGTCAGCAAACGAAAAAGTAAAAGCATCTATGACACAAAAGCAAAAGAAAAGCAAAGGAATCTTGAGGGTGCTAAGGATTATATTTTTATCCCTGGAATTCTTAAAGAATTTGTTCTTTTTATTTTTAATTTAATATTTTCATTTTTACCTTCTATTATCTTATTAATTTTTGTTGATTCTACTCTTCTTGGGGTTAAGATTTCTTCAAAATCCCAATCCAATGGTAGTTTTGCTATCATTTCTTCATGTTTTACTAGTTTTGGAGTTATAATTTTTTATTTTTGTAGATTTGCTTCCATTATTATTGTTTCATTTCCTTGTTAATATTCTTTATATTCCTAAGTCCATCATATGATTTAATAACTTATAATGAATTCTATATATTATACCTATATCTTCTGATCCCTCTTTAAAAGCTTCTACTACTCTTGTGTTGAATACTAAAGCTACTTTTATATATTTATTATGTAAGCTTTTTTCATAATTTGGAAAACAATTAAAATATATTGGGTCATTTACTAAATTAGATTCTAAACATGCTATTATTAAATTCTAAATTCTAAAGTTCCAGTATCCTGAAGTAATAACATCATGGGTTGGTTTATACCCAATCTTCTGAAGGGATTTATTGCTACTTGTATAAAGGCTATGTGCAAAAAGTTATATTGTTCACAAATATTTTGATATATTAAATCTGTATTTGTGAAGTTAAATGTTGAAATACGATAAATCTCTTTATGCTTTATGATTAGTATATTCAATTTTGATAAATTTTTTTGTCTCTACTATTATTAACTCTTGATTATTTCTTCTATCTTCATTTTCATTTTCGTTTTGTTGATTAGAAGCACGAGGGAGGACTATCAATTCTTTGCCTTTTTTACTTAATCTTTAAGGTAAATTCCCATAGATTAGTTTAAATCTTAACCATACTAAGATAAATCCCACTAAAAATTTTTGGACCACTACTACTGCGGGACCGCCTTTCTACTTGATCTATCTTTTAGGCTGACCAACACAGTACTACACAACTAACCAATGCTAGATTCTCTCACTTTCTACTTAAAATAAAGAGCAAGAGAGGCTTTGATACCAAAAAGAAAATGATCAAAAAAATAATGAGCATATAAGAAATGATGACAAAATATTGTATTGAAATATAGAATATTGAATATAAAATGTTGAAACTTGATGTGTGATTTTATAACACATTTTATTGGGTTTTATTGTGCAAATTATGGATGTGTTGTAGTCTTTCAATGTTATTATTCATGATTTTAAGTGATTATTGCAATATATTCTAATTTTCATTTTATAAATATCATCACCTAATTCTTCCTATTTTTTGGTACCAAAAGGCGTCAAAACGCAGAATTAAAGTCCAAAGCTCAATTAAGCAATCTTACAACTCCAAAGCAACATCAAATCTGATTTAAGTCCGGCCCATTCAATGTATTCAAGCTCAATTGGAAGTTCATCCCATTGCAGACTTGCCCAACCTCATCAGCCAAAATGCACAGTCCAGAAAATCCAGGTCAAAACGCATTGGACAACGCAGCCCAAAGCCTACCCAAAATGCACAGCTACCCTTTTCCAAGTAAAACACAACTTGATTTTAATGGTTCACTTATGAACATCGTCACATCTGGAGGAGAAAATCGCACATCAAGCTTCAGTGTCCCATTCAACACAGCCTTCTCCAGTCAAAACGCGCATTCCATTTGAAAGAGCCCAGCACCTAGCTACTAGAAATTCTCGAGAACCCATTCAACATCAAGTGCCTAGGCTTTCCAAATTATCATCGTAGAGGAGGAAAGGTGGTTCATTCAACATTGCGTTTCAAAGGGCTTGGAGCTTAGGTCTTATAATTAGTATAAAGGGATCTTCGTTGAGGCATTCTAGAGCCTGTGGAGGAGTAAAGTTGCGACTATGAAGAAGGAGAAAAAATAGAGCTCTTGAGGGATCATTGGAGGAGAAAGAAGCATTACTTTTGAGAAGAAGAGGGCCTATTTTTCGTCTTCCATTAGAGTTCTTCTTTACTTTCTTTACTTTTCTGATTTAAAGTTTTAGATTCTCCCACGATAGTGTTCTTGAATAATTTCTATTAAGTTGAATATTATGAGAAATTAGTTTTACTATTCTAGGAGTGGGATGTAGTCATTGAAGCCTTTGTTATGAATTTATTTTAGTTGTGTAAGAATATTTGCTGTTACAATTTGGTAAATTCATTTTTAATGATTACAATATTATTGGCCAAAATTTGCTTGTTTTAGACATTACACAATGGAATGCAAGTTGAACTGTGATTTTAGTTAGTGGATTTATAGATAGTGTATGCACGACCAGTAAATGTACTTCTTTATGACCATTTATTATTATTTGGTAAATTACAATCAATGTTAGGATTTCATAAAGCTTAATGCCTTTGTATTTCTATATGTGACCACGACAGTAGGCATAGGTGCAATGTGAATTGAGTTTTTATACCTCGAGAGAGGATAATGTATGTTTAAGGAAATTCGGTCTTTGTAACTTAGCAAATATCAATACAATATCAAATCCATAGCATAGCTCAATTGATGAAACCCCATTCCTAAGATTTTTCTGTCATTGAATTATTATTCTTTTTATAGTTCTATTTTCATTATCATTCTTCATCTTATTAATTGCCTGCCTAGATAATATAAAAATTTGCACATTTGAGTACTTGATTTTTCCTCCTTGTGGATATGACACTTGATTGCCCTATACTATTGTTTAACAACCCATTCATTTGTGGGTATATTTTTGAGGCATCAAGTTTTTGGTGCTATTGCTGGGAAGACAATGTTTAATATCAATGCCAACAAGTTCTTGTACTAGTTTAGGCGTGTTTTTCTTCTTTACTACCTGTTTTAGTGAAATTTTGCATTTTTTTTCAAATTTTATTGTTTTAATATTCATAGGCAATTTTTCATTGGTGGAATTTTGGTGGCAAGCTTATGCTTCTTTTCAAAAAGGAAATATCATTATGAGAAAAATTAGGGCCTTGACCAGTTTTCTTTTAAGCCAAATTCCATCATCTTCTAGAACTTTTTTAATTTTTTTATATTTAATTTAATTTGTTAGTAATTTAATTTTTATATTAGTTGTTTATTTGTGTTTTTAAATCCTTATATTTGTTGTGTGTACTCTATGTATGCCCAGGAACCATGTTCAATTTGAAACTTTCAATCCTAAGATTGAAAGAAATATTAGGGCTATCCGAAGGCAACAAATGATATATAAGAATCAAGTTCACTCTAAAAAGATAGATGCAATTGATACAAATGAAGCAACCAACCTCTTCCTAATCGACCTGTTCAATAGAGAGTATTTCTGAAAGATCATACACTTCCTGACATCAATGGGTCTCAGTGCAGCATTGTTAATCCCACTGTTAATGCCAACAATTTTGAAATCAAGCATGTGATGATTAAAATGGTGCAGAATAATTAGTTTGGGGGAAATTCAAGTGAAGAACCTAATGCCCACCTTGCATATTTTCTGAGAATTTGTGGAACAATGAAAATGAATGGAGGTAGTGACAATGCAATAAGGCTCTAGTTATTACCCTTTTCACTAAGAGATAAAGCGTTGTCCTGGTTGCTTTTGTTGGCCCCAAATTCAATAACCACATGGGCTTAACTATCTAAAGCCTTCTTGAACAAGTATTTTCCCTTGGGAAGACTATCAAACTCAGGGAGACTCACATGCTTTAGGCAGCTGAATGGGGAATCATTGTATGAGGCTTGGGAAAGATACAAGGATAAGCAAAGGAAGTGTCCCCACTATAGTATACTTGCTTGGCTTTTTGTACAAACCTTCTATAAGGGTTTGCAAACTCCTTTGCAAAACACAATAGATGCAGCAGCAGGAGGCTCTTTGATGGAGAAGATGTCTGCTGAAGAAGCCTTGGCATTATTTGAGGAAATGGTCATAAATAACTACATGTGGTCAAGTGAGAAAAGACCTCAAAATCATATTGTAGGAATATATGCACTATAGATTCCTTAGTCAATATGTTTGGTAAAATTGGGAATATGAACATGAGTAAGATCTCTGGCCCATCAGTTTACTGTAATTTATCTGGAGGCCCGTATATTTACTTATAGTGCATATAAGTTGAACATGCAAACTATGTGTCGAATTATAAACAACAATAAGGGAATTCCCAAAACAATCAGTATTCCTCCACCTACAACCCAGGTTGGAGGAATCATCCTAATTTTAGTTGGAAAGACTCGAGGAATCAAGCTAGCAATTCAAGACTTGTTCAACCACCAGGTTCCCATGCACCAACACAGCCACAACTGCTTACATTGCCTGCACCAGCTTATGAGAAGACATATGTACTACATTAGATCTCATTTTCAAGAGACACGAGCACAAATTCGAGACACAAGGACTTAACTTCAGAGTCAATATGTTACTATCAGAAACTTAGATAACCAAATAGGTCAATTGGCTAGAAATTTAAGCAATCACCCTTAGGGTGGCCTATTGAGTAATACTAAAGCCAATCCTAGAAAAGATTCTAATGAGCAATGCAAGGCACTAACTCATAGGAATGGTAAACAATTGGAAGAAGTGAATTTTGAGCCTGATTATCTAGTGGATCTAAGAACAGGAAATCTGAAGAGTTAGTGCAAAAACATAAAAAAAAAAATGATACTGGGCATACACAAGAATCTAAACAAGTGGTAGTTGAGAATAATCCACCACCTCCACATTTTCCTCAACGGTTTCAAAAAAAGAAATTGGATGTTCAGTTCTCTAAATTTTGGATGTCTTCAAGACGCTACGGATCAACATTCCTTTTGTTGATGCATTGGAGCAAATGCTAAGCTATGTCAAGTTTATAAAGGATATTTTATCCAAGAAGCTGAAATTGGTGGAGTACGAGATAGTAGCTCTTACAGAGGAATGTAGTGCAATCCTTTAAAGAAACCTTCTTGTTAAGCTCAAGGATCCATGCAGTTTTAATATCCCATGCACTATTGGTGATCAATTCTTCAATCAAGATATTTGTGATTTGGATGCCAGTATTAATTTTATGCATCTATCCATTTATAAGAAACTAGGTTTAACTGAGGTGAGACCAATCAATGTCACTCTATAGTTAGCCAACAGATCAATCACCTATCCTAAGGGAATTGTGGAAGATGTGCTACTGAAGGTAAACAAGTACATTTTCTCTGTGGATTTCATTGTTTTAGACATGAAAGAAGACAGAGAGGTACCCATCATACTAGGGCGACCATTCTTCACTACTAGTCACACACTCATTGATAAGCATAAATGTGAACTCATTATATGACTTCGAGACCAAGAAGTGACCTTTAATGTATTTATAGCCATCAAGAATCCAAATGAAGCTAATGAGTGTTTTCAGATTGATCTAGTACAAGAATGTGAGAAGGAGGTATTTACTGATTAATACCCTTGTGACCCACTTAAGCACTCACTCATAGATGCATATAAGGTGAACAGAGTCGAGAATAATACCTACAATGGTTAGATGCAGCACCTCGTTGTTATAGACCCAGAGCTCAGTTTGAAATATTAGATATGCCTGCTGGTAATGAATCCAGAGTAAAGCCATCAACTATAGCACCACCTAAATTAGAATAGAAACCACTACCAGAACATTTGAGATATGCATTTTTGGGTAGCTCATCTTCTTGTGATTATCTCTGTTGCACTAGATGAAGTGCAAGAAAATAAGTTGTTAAGGGTGATACGAGAATATAAACAAGCATTGGGATGGACTATTGCTAATATCAAGGAGATCTGTATGCAAAAAATCTTCCTTAAAGAAAACACAAAGTCAACCATAAAACATCAACATAGACTGAATCCAATCATGAAAGAAGTGGTAAAAAAGGAAGTGATCAAGTGGTTGAATGCTAACATAATCTACCCCATCTCAAATAGTTTACGGGTCAACCTTGTGTAGTGCGTGCCCAAGAAGGAAAGAATAACAGTTGTTCTTAATGACAATAATGAATTAATTCTAACTCGAATAGTGACTAGTTGGTGAGTATGCATGGATTATAGAAAGTTGAACAAGACCACTAGGAAATATCATTTTCCACTGCCATTTATTGATCAGATGTTAAATAGGTTGATTGAACATGCTTACTATTGCTTCCTGGATGGGTACTCAGGTTATAATCAAATAGCTATTGCACCAGAAGACTAGGAGAAAACAATGTTCACCTATCCCTATGGCATATTTGCCTTCAAGAGAATGCCATTTGGGCTATGCAATTCCCAGCTACATTTCAGAGGTGTATGATGGCGATATTCTCAAATATAGTGGAGTAGTTTATTAAAGTTTTCATGGACAACTTCTCAATCTTTGGGTTTTCTTTTGACCAATGCCTAGCCAATTTGACACTCATTTTCCAGATATGTGTTGAAACTAATTTGTTATTAAATTGAGATAAATGCCACTTTATAGTATAGGAAGGAATAGTACTTGGCCATAGGATATTTGAGAAGGGAATAGAGGTAGATAAGGCCAAACTTGTAACCATAGAGAAATTACCTCTTCCAACCTCTGTTAAGGGAATTTGTAGTTTTCTGGGACATGTAGGCTTTAATAGATGGTTCATCAAGGATTTCTTCAAGATTACTAAGCCTTTGTGCAACCTATGGGAGAAAAATGTGACTTTTAACTTTGATGAAGAATGCCTAATAGCTTTTGAGTTACTCAAGTAGAAATTCATTTCAACCCCTATTATTATTGCTCCTAACTGGCAATTGTCATTTGAATTGATGTGTGATGCTAATGACTTTGTAGTGGGTATCATTCTCGGTCAGTGTAGAGAGAAAATATTTTATACCATCTACTATGCTAGCAATACTTTGAACAAAGCTCAGATAAACTACATCACTACTGAAAAGAGCTCTTGGCAGTAGTCTTCGCCTTTGATAAGTTTTATTCCTATCTGGTGGGAACTAAGGTGATTATGTATATTGGTCATTCAAACCTAAAGTACTTGGTGGAAAAGAATGACACAAAACCTAGGTTAATTCGATGAGTTCTATTAATTCAAGAATTTGACTTAGACATCAGGGACATAAAGGGTATAGAGAATCAAATGGCTGATCACCTCTCCTAGCTAGATAGTAGTCCAAGTGCAAGTAGGGCTAGGATAATAAATGAATATTCTCCATATAAATAGTTCTTTACTTGTTAGCAGCAATAAATACCATGGTATGTAAACCTAGTAAACTTCTTAGTAAGCAACATCCTCCCTCCTGATTTGACTCCCAACAGAAGAAAATATTCTTTCATGATGCTAGTTTTATGTCTGGGATGAGCCCTTCCTATTCAAGCAATGTGCATATCACATATTGAGACATTGTGTCCTTAAACAGGAGATGGAGGTGTCTTGCCACATTGCCATTCATCATAATATGGCGGTCATTATAGAGGGAATAAGACTGCAGCAAAAGTCCTCTAGTTCGATTTTTATTTGCCATCTCTTTTCAAAGATGCTTAGGACTTTGTTGCCAAGTGTGACATATGTAAGTATACTGGTAATATTTAAACGACACGAGATGCAACTTAACAATATTAGAGGTGGAAATCTTTGATGTGTGGGGAATTGACTTCATGGGCCCATTTGTGTCATCATATGGAAATCATTGCATTTTAGTTGTAGTGGATTGTGTATCTAAATAGGTTGAAGCAATTGCATTACCCACCAATGATGCTAAGGTAGTCCTCAACTTCCTTAAGAACCATGTTTTCACTCATTTTGGCACACTTCACGCAATCATCAGTGAAGGAGGCAGTTATTTATGCAATAGGTAATTTCAATCTCTGTTAGCTAAATAACAGGGTCAAGTATAAGATTGCTACAGTTTATTATCCACAGACAAATGGTCAAACTGAAGTAACCAATTGAGAGATCAAAAGAATTTTGGAGAAACCCTAACAAAAAATATTGGTCTAAGAAGCTAGATATGCACTATGGGATTATCAAACTGCTTTTAAAACTCCTATTAAGATGTCTCCTTATCAATTGGTTTTTGGGAAAGCTTGCCACCCTCCAGCCAAATTAGAAGATAATGCCTTTTGGGCCATCAAGAAGTTAAATTTTTACTTGCACATGGCTTATGAGAAATGCTTGTTGTTGTTGAATGAGATGGACGAGTTCCATCTCCATGCTTATGAAAATGCCAAGCTGAACAAGGAGAAAACAAAGAAATGGAATGACAAACAGTTAGTGAAGCGCTAGTTTGTACCGTGCCAACAAGTTCTACTCTTCAATTCTTGATTGAGGTTGTCTCTAGGAAAGCTCAAATCTAGCTGGTCTGGTCATTTCACTGTCACTCAGGTGTACTCGTACGATGCTGTGAAAAGCACTAAAGACAATTCTGACCAAAGATACACAGTAAATGGTCAATATCTGAAGCATTATTAGGGAGAACCCATTGATCCCATCACTTTAGCAGAAACAAAATGAGCATGAGAGAGTCAAACTAATGACTTTAAACAAGCGCTTATTGGGAGGCAATCCAAGCATCTCTGTCCCTTTATCTTGATTTCAGTTTTTAGCTTGTTAGTTGTTTTTTTTTTTTTTACCTTATTTTTCTCTCCAGCTTTATTTGCTTATTGATCCTATTTTCCTTTAGTGGTGTTGTGCAGATGTTGGAATAAGTCATGATTAAAGCTATAGGGTGCATTACAAGTCCAAAGCCTAAATACCTTAGGGGAGTAGTATTCTATCTTTATACTCCTTCACATTGAGGACAATGTGAAATTTAAGTTTGGGGGAGTGGGTTGATTACGGGAAGTTTGGAGGATTAATATTGATATATTTTTGGAATTGTACTAGATTGTGTTCTGTTTACATTCTTGAAATGTGGTGAATTGTTGAGAATTTTTTTTTTCAAAATCATAGTCATTACCTTCAACCAAGCTAGAATATATCACAATATGTTATGTTTGATTTAACTTATGCATGAGATTGAATTAGAGCTAATTGTGTATTTTGAGGTTTCCCATTATTCGAGTATTGAATTCCTTTGATTTAAAATAAATAATTTCTTTTAAAGCAAGACTAAGTATGTGTAGTTTCCTTAGGATTGCTGATGTGCTTAGTTCCTTGTAGAGTTATGTGAACTATTTGGCTATGCATGAGAAATGATTGTAATGCTATATTTTCTTGATTACCTCATTTTCTTTAGTAAATGAACAAGCAATATATAAATAAATTTGTGCAAAAATTTCAACTCCTCCAATGCTTTGAGTTGCTTAGTAACTAGGGGTATTCATCACTATTTACCTTTATGTTAAATGACAACTTTAAATGAGTATTCAAAGCACTTTAAGTGTGTGATTTGTTGAGGAACTAGGTGCATTCATCACAAATGTTTGCATTTTCCGTAAAAAGTCAAATGATAACTTAGAGAAGAAAGGGAAAAAATAAAATAAAACAAAATTAGTGATTGTAAGTATACTGCCTTGGTATAAAAAATTGAGAAGATGAGTGATTACAAGTTCAGTTATTGCATGAGTTGATTGTATAGGAGGAAAAAGAAGCATCACTTCTGAGAAGGATGCCTATTTTCCATCTTCCATTGGAGTTCTTTTTTTGCTTTCTTGAACTTTTCTAATTTAAAGGTTTACTTTCTCCCATGATAGTTATGGATCTAGTTGCTATCCTTAGGTGTTTACGATACAACAATGGGTTTTAAAATTTTTTTAAACATTTAAGCTTGCAAACAGGCAAAAATAAAACACCAAGCAAATAACTCTTGGTTATTAAGATAAGTAAAATAGATAAAAAAAAATTTATATATCTCTTGTAATCACTTTAATCTTGCAATTCACTTCCCAACCAAGCGCACTGGCCGCCTATTCTTTAGGAAGTACCAATCCACGGAACCTACGGTGAATATGTTCAGTAATTGAAATAAAACAAAAAATGAAAGAACAATAATTGATAGCTTTCAAAATTAAATTAGATGACCTTCCCCTTTGTTCCTCTTAGTATGAGGTGTGGAATTGTACTTTGAAATCACTCAATTGTTGTTCCAAACTCACAACACTTTTGGTCTTAATAGAAAATTTTCTCTTAAGTTTTATTCTCTCTTTCTCAAATAGGCTGCTAGTTCACTGTTATTCTCTCAAAAATTCACTTGTTGGGCCATAAGAGAGAGAGGTTGCATATATATAGTATGCTAACCCTAGGTCATGTGAGAGCATTTGAGTATAATTTAAAAATTCAATCCCTAACCATTGAGGATTCACATGCCTACTAATGGGAAATATTAGATAATTAAATTATCTAATAATTTATCAATTAATAATCATATTATTAATTTTGATAATAATATATTTTATTTAATAATTAAATAAAATATGTGTGGCTTTCTAATTGGTCATGCTTGAATTAAAACTCAAATAAAAGAATTTTACTCAATTAAATCCATTTGAATTAGTTAGTTTCCTAGCAGGGACGGATCCAGAAATCATATAGGGGGGCCTAAAACAAAAATAAATTTTAATAATTAATATTAAATAAAATTTAAATTATAAAAGTTAAATACATTGTACTTTTATCAAAGTTGTGCACGTCGTTCTTTCATATCATAAAATTCATCAATAATAGAATATGTATCAAACTTCTCAGCAATCCTTCTCTCAATGTAAGTTATCAAACAATCAGTTAGGAATTCATCTTCCATCTTATTTCTGAGTCTATTTTTGACAAACTTCATAACTGAAAATGATCTCTCCGTTGTAGCAGTTGAAACAGGAAGAGTTAATACCAAACGAATTAAATGATCAATCAAAGAATAATTCAAATATTTTGCTGTTTTCATCAATCCTTGACATAGCTCAGAAATTGTTGATAGATGTCTCAATTCAGAATGAAAGGGAACATCAAGTGCATAATGTTGAGCTTGTATTTTGATATGCAACTTTTCTTGTTTAGTGAAATCATCAGGATAAAATTTTGTTGCCAACTCACAAATTTTATCTACATTGAATGATTTGTAATGATCTCTTGGATCCAAAGCTGAACTCAAAGTAAGCAATTCCACCATATTATCACAAAATCTACTATTAAGCTCCTGTAACTGAGTATCAATGGTGGCAATGAACAACTTGATACGGTAATAATGTTCAACTGTAATATGATTAACATTTTGGCGAGCTCGACCTCTTCTAGGAATATACAATGCAGTCATTCTAGGAACGTCAATTTCATGCTTCTCACAAAATGCTATGACTTCCTTGAAAAAATTTTCCCAACCTGATTCCCTCATTTTTTTAATCAAACTTTTAGTCGTGGACACGAAAGCCATTGCATTCAATATATCTAAATTCTTCTCTTATATTATTAGTGATTATTTGATGCATAAGTGTAATAACTAACAAAATATAATAAATAACAAAAGTACAAAATATATGGAATCACAACTATAAATACACAACTAACTTAAAATATTTACAAATAAAATTAAACAATAGATGAATTACAATTATTTGCATTTTGCAATAACTATTAAATTAACTCACCTCAAAAATCAGAATGGCAAGAATGACTAAACAATCATAAAAGCAATATTACAGAAATCAATGATGCCTCCACAACTCCACTGCTCCTCTAAAACCAAAATAGCAATTGATCAATTGCTCTCAGTCTTCTTCCTGTTGCGGCGTTCCTTTTATATGTAAAGTGATGGACTTTCCTCATTATAAATTTAAGAGGCAAACATTTAAAACTTAAAAAGAAAATTAGGTTAAGCCCACAAATTTAATAAAAGATACATATAAATATAAATATAAAGGAGTCCACAAATATAAATACACAAACACACACACACACACACATATATAAATTTAAAGGGCCCACAAATTTATTAAAAATATATATATATATATATAAGTATATATATTAAAAAAATTTGGAGGAGGGGGGACCATGACCCTCCTTGCCCCCCTCCATCCATCCCTGGATCCAAATCTGTTCTGAAGTAGAGTTAAGTGGAAACAATTACCTCAGTACCTACAGTTTGAGATGTGAGTGAATTCTTACGTACCTCTTGATACCTAAACTGTTAAATTTTATTTGATGGATAAATAATTTTATTTGAGTATGGATTTAAGGAAGTTAAGAAAGCGATATATATATATATATATATATATATATATATATATATATATCTCTGTGAAACTTATTATCATATTCCATAGTATGAAAAATATCTGAATTTTGATATTTTGAAAGTATGAATGGTATGAGAATTATGAAAGAAATTTAGA
>JASKGM010084622.1:0-14182 GCA_034509205.1 Ceratonia siliqua | reverse complement strand
TGCCCAAATTTGCCCCCCCCCCCCCCCCCCCCCTCTGTTATTGATACCTTGTAATTTACGGGGTCTTTTGTGTTTGATAATTGGGGCTTCTCCTCTTTCCTTTTCATCATAATCAGGTCTGGAGTTTTATGATGTGGGAAGGTTTTGATTTTTTTGCTGTTAATGCTTTTTAGGATTTTTCCACCTGCAGAACTCTTCTTTTATTTTGTATAATGTACGAGTACATTCAATTCTGATGTAAATATCCAGTTCAACTTGCTTCAGAAGTTTCATGCTTACTATCATTTTCCCATCTTAGATTTATGCATTGATTGTAGGTTGTAAATAACCACGGATGCGAACATTTTGTATTTTTTCTATTATCTCTAGTTCATTCATTTATGTCGACGTTTCCGTTAATCAGCAGGTATCTTGACAAAATTAGTTTATTTTGCACACCTAATATCCCTCACCTTACGGCCCTTTTTTTTTGTCAACTCCTTGGGCATTATTGAGCAATTGTATCCAGGAACTTCAAATTCAGGAGGCAAAAGGTGGTGTATGTTAGGATCAATGAGGGCTTATGCCCTTTTTAAACGTATGGATGTTAGCTGCTTCAACAATAGGATCTTCTAACAAATATCTCACCATGTCATGACGTAGATTCTTAGCTACTCAAGGAACAAAGTTTTACTGTTAGTAGAGGTGGAAGTAGATCAAACGAACTATCAGATATCTACAACTTGACCTACTATGGGTCTACAGCCTGACTTATTATAGGCCTGACTTAGTCTAATTTATTTAGTAATTTAAGTCAGGCCAAAACTTTTATATAGACCTATTTAATTAAATAGATTAGACTTTTATATTAAAAGCCTAACCTATAGGCCTGTTTATATTTATTTTTAATATATATATATATATATATATTATTTTTTTATTTAAAAATTTTTTATAATTAAAATCTTTAAAAATAGACACTGGCCTATATTTGGGCTAGTAAATTAAGACTTATTTTTGACATATTTTTTGACGGACTTATATAGGCCAACAAGCCAAGTTAAGTTTATCAAATTTTATAAATAGGTTAGATCAAGTTTATTTTCTAACTTACAGTAGGCTAATAGGTTAGGCTTAGACTATAACTTTATCATGCAGAGTCGCAGACATGGCTTATTTTAAACATAGCCTGACTTAATTTAACTTATTTTCACCCTTGACTCTCAGTTGCCAAATCTTTATTTGTTTGCATCATGCATGGACAAAGGACAAAATTCCCAAAATCTACCTGCCGCTTGAGAAGGGCAAAACTAAAATTTAGAGAAGAATGTATTAATAGAATGGTTTTGCTTCTGCTCGGCCCAAATATTAATACTTATTACTTCTGGTTTATTTGGGTTTTTCTTTTTGTAAACATTCTAAAGTGCTTTTTGTTTTTCATAACTATTTTTTTATTTTTTGTATTTCTTATGACAAAAAAATATTCTTTTTTTTTTTGGACATTGATTTATAAAAATATGAAACTAATTATATTAGGCACATAAGCTAGAAGTTTTAGAAGATGATAGTAAAGCATTTAAGAAAACAAACAATATAACCAATGATGAGAAAACCGGACCAGATCGATTGATTCAATCGAAAAGTCAGTGAATTGGCTTGGTAACTGGTCCAGTTTAGAGAGAAAATCGATCAATTTAAAAATCGGTCAATGCTGGTAAAAAATCGGCCCAGCTGGTTCACCCTTAAACTGGTTTTTATTCATTTTTTTATCAAAAATGTATGTGTTAGGAATCGAATTCAGTACATTTTAATAAAACATAATTCTTTCTTATCAACAAGATAGATGGTATTTGTTAATTTATTTATGTAATGTAATATTTATATAACTTAAAAATGATACAAAAGTGATAAAGAAAGACTAATTCATCAAATATATTTAAAATATTTGTTATTTATTATGATATATTATACAATATCTATAATATATAAATTTAAAAAATAATATTTAATTAAAATTCGGTTCGACTCTAGTTTGACCAACTCTTGACCCTTTACTTCTACCGATTCAATGATCGATCCAATTTTTAAAACACTGAATATAACACAAGCTTATACTTTTGAGACAAGCAAGAAAATCAAATAAAAAACAACCACCTTCAAACATAAACTCTAAAGAGATTATAAGAAAATTTACATTTTATCAAGAGAAATACAACTTTAAATATATGCAAAAAAAAAAAAAGTTAATTTGAACAGTTTTTATCCGCGGAACTAAAGCGAACTAGACGGACCAGGATCCAGTCCTTTTCCCTTCAGTCATTTTCCCTTCTTTTCTCCTATGTGTCTAAATCTCCACCTTTCCTTTCTATTAAGATGTCTTATTAGCTTTTATATTTGAAGGCAAGTTTTTGTCTTCTAACGCAAAGTCCCAGCCAAGAAAAGGCTGGGATCCGCACTCGAACTAGACCTGTCAAACGTTGATTTGGAGTGGGTTGATCCCAATTGCTGTTTTTAAGTTTAAAAAAATGCAATTAAAAATGAATTAAATTGGAAACAATATTAGTAATCACAGGATTAAAAAATTATTTATATAATTGAACACGTAGAATTAGAACTCAAGGTGGCATGCTAATAATTCTTCAAAAATTCAATTTGGGTTCTTCAATTATAACGTAAAACCTACAGATATACTGGTAATTGCCAAATACTAATGAGCGCAGATCTGATTTTTTAAGTATTATTATATTATTTATGATATGTGTAGGAATTTGTTTAGTTTAATAAAAAATAAAAGTTTACTGAGGAATATGAATTTCTTTTTATTTATAGGTATTTAGATATCAAGTTTTAGTAAACATTTTAGATCTTCATCTTTTTTTAAATAAGAAATTCAAAATAAAGCTATCCCTTGGACATCCAACACCAAGTGATGTTGATTTTATGATACATAGTATAAGAGACTCATAAAATATTAAAAGAAAAATGATATTTTAATATCTTTTATTCTCACGTTCTTCCCACACCTTATTTTTCACCATAAATATAATATAAAAAAATAGTATATGTGATTGATAGATGATTAATAAATAATACATATAAAAAAAGATGTCGAAGAAGTGTGAAAAAAGAAGATGCAACATAACATTGTTGATATTATAATTCAATGCTTTTAATACCAGCCTTTTCTCACCGATCACTAGTAATGAGTAAAGGGTAAACTTCCTTTACTAAACTAAACGGCCTGACTTTTTGTTGGATGCTCAGCTTCACTAGCAAATTCATCCAAGAAAGGAATATAATTAATGGCCGTGGCTCACAAGAGTAACTAAATATTAATCATCATTCTGGAAATAGAAAAATCTTCTTTCAATCTGTCAAGGTTTTGAGCTCACTAGAACTACGTACCATTCACACACTAATTGACTAAACCTTTATCAATCTATGATCCTCTTGCATCTTTCAATACCTTAAACTGGATTTGCTTAAGTTATAATACCGAATTGATTTTCATTTTGAAAAGATAAATGAATTGAATCAATGAGGGAGGGAACACAATGCTAGGCACTTGTCAATAAAGGTTTCCCACTTTCAAGCGAACAAATCAAATATGAGTACTTGCATGCATCATGCAATAATTCCAGATATGTTGGGAAGTGGGTTTCCTGAAATAAAATAAACAAAAGTTCCTAAAGAAGAAGATAGCTCATCTGAAAGACCATTGGATTTCTTCAAGAGTTCTCCCTTTCGTCTCAGGGACCCAAATGGTAACAAATGCTATAGTCAAAGCAGAGACAACCATATATATGGTGAAGATTCCTGCCAAGAAGGGAGGTTAATAAAAAAACATTAACCAAGAAAACAAAAACAGAGAGATATAGGCAATGCCTACAAACCTCCAGAGCTCCAGTCCAAGAGAAAATTTGCCGTCATTGTAACCACCCAGGAAAAGAACCAATTGGCAAGTGTTGCAACACTTCCAGCAAGGCCTTTTATGTTAATTGGAAGAATCTACAATGCCAATGCAATCAATGATGCTCCATCCCAGAAGTAACAAGAAATTGAATAAATTAAAAGAGTTTGACCCATATAATTACAAGCGTGGAAGGGTGTTGGTTAATTGGGGAATGGGGAGGGAAATATAAATATGATCTTCTGGGAGAAAATAACCCTATTCATGCGTATCATCTTTGCAGCATATTCTATTATTCCAGTAGGTCGGACCAGAGCCTATAAAGGAATATTGCAAATTAAAATGCCGTACCTCAGACATTATAACCCAAGGAATGGCTCCCATTCCCACAGAGAATGCAACAACCATGGCCTGAAAGAATTGCAAGTTTGTTAGGGAAATAAGCATCCAAAAGTTCTTTCTTTTTTGGGTATTATAAGGCATGTGCGTATTTCACATACCACAACTCCAACCACTGACAAGATGCTCAATATCCCATGTAAAGAAGAATCATCTGATATGAAATCCTGGGAGCCAAAATTACGAGTTCAAAAAAATGAAAAACACAAAGAACCGAAGCCAATCTGTTCACGGAGTGGCTGTGATATGATATCCACTCTCTCCATTAATGACTTATTACACACTCATGAAGTATAGATAATGTATATTATGTATATCACAACAAAATCAATTATATTATCACCTTTATATAGAATGAGATAGCAACAACTAAGAGACTAAAAGTCATTCCAGTTGAAGAGACCTGCAATCGAGACATGATAAATCTATATGTTATCCACCAAGCAGACACATATTATTGATAGAAAAGCTCAGACTCACAATAAGAAGCAGCCTGCGACCAGATTTGTCTGCCAACCACAAAGTTACAGTGGTGGCGAGAACCTGGATGACATATTTATAAATATATCAGAGACTATGATTTGAGAATAAAAAAGGGAAAACCAAGTGTAAGTTTCCTTTCAGCTAAACCTGGACAGCACCAACTGCAAATGTGGCTACATTAGTCGAACTAATTCCTGTTTAAAATACGTGAAAAATGATGAGAGTGGAAAAGAATTTTATATAGAGCAGGATGAAAAATGAAAATACAAGCCATCTCAAAAAAAATAATTTTATCTGTTTAAAATCAACATCAATCAATGACCTAAGAATATCTTGAGGCTGTGAAATAATCTGGGGAATTAAGCCAGGTTCTTTGTCATAACACTAGAAAAACAACATCTAGATGTTAAAGGGGATTATTTGGGTGCATTAAATAATTTTTCTAAAATTTGAATTAAGCTCTTCAATAAATTCAAGCACATGGTGTTGTTTTAGGCCAAACAAACATGAGATACTGATCTCTAGTCAAAATATATATAGTACCTATTGTGCTACTTCAGATTACCATAAACAAATCAGTATAGCTTACCAGCACTTTCAAAGATGGTACTGGAATAGAATATAACTGCATTAATTCCGGAAAGCTGTTGCAGAATAAGCAGTCCAATTCCAATCTACAGGAGATGAGTTAGTAAAAATGCTTAGTCTCTGATAGCGCATCATTATGCAACCCAACTCTGTAAGCTGGCAGACGGATGGAAACCAATGGTTCTAGACAAATAAAAAATACCATTAAGGGAAGCCAATATCTTCGTTGTTTGAATTCTGCAAATCGAATCGTAGTTCTTCTGTTCGGAGATGCAACAACCCTCTACAAAATTAATGACTCAGTAAATGCTGATAAAAATATTGGACATGTGGAAATGTAAGGATCATTCAATGCAAGCAGATTGATGAATGTTTATTACCTTAATATCATTAACTTCAACAGAAATATCAGTATCAAAACCTCGGAGCACTTGCAAAGAAGCTTCGAATTCTTCTGTCATGCCCATTTTTGCCTGCACTCGGCAAACAAAATTCACATCAAGAACCATATTGGTATCTCTAATGACACCAAGAGAACACTTATTTGTGAAGCTTACCAGCCATCTCGGAGACTCAGGAATGAAAAATAGACCAGGTATTAATATTGTACATGGTAAAATTCCTGCAAGAGTAAGAGCATAAAATTCCTTAATTTGAATTTGCTTACTTTGTATTATTTAGTAATGACGTTACCGTTTTGAAGGGTAACAAACATGTAATTCATAAATATATCTACAAGCAGTAATGGATATTTTTTCTGTTTTTCTTCTTCTTACTTTTTCTTACTGATTACTTCTTTTGGGATAAGTTTGAAAATTTAATTTGTCCTAAACTGAGTCACAATGTGATTGTGGTTTAATCATACTTGTGCAAAAAGAAATGTAGAACATAGATACACAGAATTTATCAGAAAAAAAGAAAGATGAAACGTACTAGCTAGATTGCTGATTTTAGTTATATACAAGTTTGAGACAAGCAGCGTACATGAGAAAATTAGTTATATATTCTTTAGTAGAGAATAAATGCTCCTCAATTTTCGTAATTGTATGCTAGTAAACCACTGAATAAATCATATAAGGAAACATCCCGTATATTTAAGATCTGCAATTAGTGTTTCTCACTATGTATTGGTAGAGTGAGCACATTAGATTTACAAAAACTCAGCAAATTCGATGTGTCACATTTGTAGTTACAAGAAACATAGCTTCATCCATTTGAAGGAGACGGGGTAATTTACCAACACACTAAGTCTTTTAGGGGATTACCTATAACTGCAAGTATTCTCCACTGAGCAAAAAGCCCCAGCAAATAAGCCAGCATAATTCCAATGGTGACAGAGAGCTATGCAGAAAAAAGAATAACGTTTACTAATGAAGAAGTGTTAATATTTAGTACTAAACTATCAATGTAATTGTAACAGTTGGAGATATCAACAAACCTGGTTAACTGAACCCAGAGCTCCCCTCAAGTTTTGAGGTGATATTTCAGCTATATATACCGGTACCTATGATTTTTCAGCAAGAAATTCGCACTCAAGAATTCTGTTGCACATAATGCCACACTAAAGTAGTAGAGAGAAAACATTTGAATTACCGTATAAGATATTATTCCCACACCGAACCCTTCCAATAACCTTCCCATATAGAGAAAAGAAGCATCCTGCAGAATGATGACCATGTTAAGAAGACAAGCTCACCTTGGCAATTTAATTAGCTTTGCATGGACTGAATAAAGTAAAACCGCGAAAATGAAATGATCAATACTTACTTTTGCAAATGAGATGATCAGCCAACCGATAATATTGGGAATCGAAGCAATCATTAAAGACTGCAATTTAAGACAACAAAATAAAAGTAGCCATTATTAGCCCAAAAAGAATAGCAGTTAGCCATCAAAAAATGAAAGGAAATATATACACAAGAGAATATTCCCACCCCTTTTCGCCCTATATACTCAGCAATCTGACCACTAGCTATTGCTCCTACCATGGCACCTACATTGGACAAAGAACCAAACAAAGAGAACTGCCCAAGAAATACAAGTAAGGAGCTAAAAAGCTAATATTATACAGACGACCCAGATGGAACAGAATCAATCAACAGATTCAAACCTGCGAGACTGAAAGCCCAAGATCACTGATGATAGCAGACTGGGTGGGGGATGTATACCCGGACTGAAAGAAATACCAAAGTTATAAGCAAGCATCGACGAATTTTAACAGGAAAATTTCTGGTTGGGGATGGCCGTTAAGCAGGAAAAGAGTCAAACCAAAATCAATCTAACACTACTTGAAGTACACCATCTGTTCTTATAAATTCTGACAAAAAGAACAATATTAATCTTAGTTTTCGAACTCGTGAGTTACTTTTCTAACCTGCAATTCAAGTTTATATATAGCAAAGAAAATTATAGGAATAGTTTCATACGGTAAAACCAAACTGGATAGGACCCAAAGCGACGATGAGAACACAGGCAACAACAGAGACGGAGCTGTCGCGAATGGCCTGGGAGGAGCCCATCAAACTGGATTGCCTCGAACCCATTCGATACCAGCTTCCCGTGTGCAGGAATGGTTTCTTGAGATCCCTTCCCTCTTCACTGTCACTCATGTTTGTATATGTTAAGCGTTCAAGGGGGGAAGTGTATATGTAAATGGCATAGACTAGAGGTGGTGGAAAGAGCAATTAAACTGAGATTCACTGTGTCTTCAACTTTTGAGAGACGTAAAACAAGTTGCTGGGAACGTAATATGAATATCCAAGCACTCCCGCGAGAAGTTAGTTGTCAACTTGTCACTTGTCAACCCCTTGACTGGGCGGAACGTCTCGTGCCACCTGATATTCTTACCTCTACTCTTTTTGGTGAACACCCAGCTCTTTTTCCTCATGTGAATCTCATTCCACTATGGCTTGGTTTGGTTTGGTTTGGTTGGGTATAAGTTAAAACTGAACTGATAACTCTACTGCACTCTTGTACAAATAAATGAATTTACACAATGCCATGCCATTTCACAGACAAACAAAACAACAAATAATCTCCATCTCTGAAACTTTCTTCGGTCGGTGACATTTCAACCCAAAAAAATGAACTTACTCTTAAGATTCATATCCCATTTTTCTCTTCCTTTAGCTCTAATCAAATCAACACGTGATCCTACACTTAATTAATTTGTGGAGATCATTTAAAATATATATATATATATATATATATATATATATATATATATATTAATGTTGTCATTATTTTAAACACGAGTGGCCAGCTCACACCAATCATGTGTGTATTTATATATAATTATTTTACTTGAAAAAGATACACTCTAGTTTTGACATTTGGGAGATTCGGATTTGCTTAATTATTGAGATTTTTCAATCTTTGTGAGGTTGTAAAGATGCAGAGGACAAAGGGATAAAAACAAACAAGAGTAATGGAAAATGATAATTTTCTTAATGATATTTACTTGTGTATTTTTGTGTTAACAAGAGGGGGTTGGGACTTGGGACTTATTTGTCCAACTTGTTTTATTTTGCATTATCCATCTGACTTAACGGTCAAATAAAATGAAACTAAACAAACAGTTGAAGTCAAACATTCAACCAAGTGATAGGATGCATTGTTCATTTTTAGTGATGAAGATTCACGGATGAATATTATAACACATAGCTTCCGCTCAATCACTACAGTTTTAACCATTTATGATAATGTGATAGTTTTATGATTAATCAAAACAAAACAAAAAATGCAAATAACAAAATTACATACTTCTCTTCAATGACAAAACTTTGTTATAGGCTGAAGGTAAAACCCAAATAGAGCCCGGCCCAACATGCGGACTTGCTTCAATTTATCGGCCTTGTGAAGCCCCGATGATTAAGGCCCAACATGTCAACACACGTGCATCACGCGCTGCGAGGTGGCGTAGGACTGTTGGAGAACACCAATTGCTATTTTTTGGTTGAGGAATTTGGTCTGGGACTAAACGCCGTACACCGAGCTGAGAGAGAGAGAGAGAGAGTTTGATTGAAATTGAACCCACGCGAGGGATTACATTAAAGTTACCGAATTGTGTCTTCTCAGATTTATCACGCTCCGAATTCATTCAGTATATCTCGCATATCACACTCCGAAAGCACCCGAGCCGCTCCATCGCCGCCGCCGTGACCCCGACCCCTAGCCTATCTGTGACTGCTATCTCTTCCACCGCCGGCCTGACATTAGATTTCTTTAATCTTCGATTGAATCTCTTACATATGGGCGAGCAAACCCAAGGTCAAGGACAGACCCAATCCCAAACCCGAACCCAGAGCCAGCCTCAGCTTAACCCGGATTCCTCCAGCACCTCCAATACCACCGCCAATTCCACTTCCACAACCACCACCGTCGCCACCGCTACCATTGCTCATTCTACGCTAACGGAGTCCCAACTAAGCAATGCTCCTTCACAAACCTATTCCCCACCTTCCAAAATCCCTTTACGGCCCCCAAAGATCCGGAAATTCTCTCCGGACCCGAATAACTCTCAAATTGTCGCTGTGGAAACCCCAAAACCTACCTCGACCCCCACCTCCACCGCCAAGACTGCTGGCCGGAACAACAAGAATGTTCAACAACGAGCCCAAATAGTTCCAAGAATCCTTGCTAGGTCACTTTCGTGTGAAGGCGAGATCGAGATCGCTCTGCGCTACCTCCGAAACGCTGATCCACTCCTTGCTCCTTTAATTGACCTTCACCAACCCCCTACCTTCGAGAATTTCCACACTCCATTCCTGGCTCTAACGCGTAGCATTTTGTATCAGCAACTCGCTTATAAAGCAGGTACTTCAATCTATACCCGCTTCATCGCTTTATGTGGGGGCGAGGCTGGTGTTCTTCCAGAAACAGTTCTTGCTCTAACTCCCCAACAGCTTCGCCAGATTGGGGTTTCGGGCCGAAAAGCTAGTTATCTTCATGATTTGGCAAGGAAATACCAGAATGGGATATTGTCAGATTCAGCCATTCTAAATATGGATGATAAATCGCTTTTCACGATGCTCACGATGGTTAATGGGATTGGATCGTGGTCTGTTCATATGTTCATGATCTTCTCTCTCCATAGACCCGATGTTCTTCCAATCAACGATCTCGGTGTTCGCAAAGGGGTTCAGCTTCTTTACAATCTTGAAGAGTTGCCTCGACCGTCCCAGATGGACCAATTGTGCGATAAATGGAGGCCTTACCGCTCAGTTGCGTCGTGGTATATGTGGAGATTTGTTGAAGGAAAGGGAACTCCTTCAAGTGCTGTGGCTGTGGCGACCGGTGCCACCTTGCTGCAGCACCAGCAGGAACAGCCACAGCCGCAGCACCCTTCGCAGCCGCAGCTTCTGGATCCCATAAGTAGCATGTTTAATCTCGGGTAAGACTATAATTCATAGTATTTTCGTTCGTCACTTCCCTGAGAGAGCACATACTCGACTTCAGGTTTTATAGATTGTTCCTTTATTAGTTATACGCAATTAGCTTCACTTGTTGTCATACTAAGCGGAATTTGAATTTCATTTCTTACAAGTTTTTGTACCTCATTATTGGATGAGGTGATTGGGGTTCATCTACTAGGTTATGTTTTTATTGTATGTTTTCATGTTTGTTATTCTTTTGACTTCATTTTAAACTAAAAACGAAATCTTCGTGGAGATGCTTCACTGGCTTATTTTCTCCAGATTGTATATGTTGTTGTAAATGCCAATATTAGTGATAAAAAATTTCACAAGTTTTAAACTGTCAGTTGTAAGTCTTCCTCTCAGAGTTTCAGGTAACCCGGGTATTGTATAATGTATAGGAAACGCGGCAGCATGATTTGGAAGAATCACTCACTTTTGAAACAAGATAACATAGTGTTAACAAGTATTCACAAGTGCATTTTGTATTTCCTACTACAGCGACCCTCAGATGACATACCCACTTCTCCTGTGTCAGATATTCCCTTTTTCTTTTTTTCTAAATCTTTACTGCACTTTCTGTTGAGTAGTTTTTCTCATCAAGATATTCACTGTTACCTTATGGAAACATGCTCAATATTTCTCTTCCTCAATTGAGTAACACTTTCATATCTCGTAGTTACATATCATGATCAAATATGTTTAGTCATCATACTATTTCCATTAAATCATGAGTTTACTTTGTATAACTCCTTAAGACACATATGATTCTTGGCTAGTTGGGTGTATTTATGTTTTTTAAACACTAAACCTAAAAACAAATCAAACATGTCATCTGAGTACAGCATGGTAAAGATGTGATGTAAAATATAGCTACATAGTAAGGAAGAAGGTTAGTGGCTTTTGTGCCACATAATGTAAGATAACAAGATGAATCCCATCTTATTAGCGTTTAATGATTAAAATACATACGTGTTTTGTTTCTCATTTCTCATGGTATCTGCTTTTGGGTGCACACTTTCATATATCTTTTAATCTTGTGAGTTTGTGAGTAAAGTAAGGACGACAATTCATGCCTTTTGAATTGAGAGAAAAGCCTTGGGAATCTCTGTATTATTTGTGGTTTATGTTCCCTGCCCGGTGGGTGAGTAAAACAACTGGATTGAGAGAAAAACCTTGGGAATCTGAATTTAAATGAATCTGGTTTATGTTCCATGTGATAAAATATTAATACTTCTAGTAACATTTGATGAACTCAATGCTGTAAACATGGCATTGTCTTGTAATGTTGGATTTGAAAGAAATGCTAAAGGAATCAAGCTATCCTCTCACGGAAGAAGAAATTTAAATGAATTTGGTTAAGTGTTGCTACATCCTTCCTGAAGAATATGAGCTTTTACACCGACCAATTCAGCAGTACTGACATGATAATGGATATAAACAGCTGTCATTACATTATGCCAAGAAATTACTAGAGAAGGGTATTAGTAATTTAAAATATTAGTACAGGCCATTTCATGGAAGAGTAGATTATCATATAAAAATTTTCATGGAGTGAAGTTGAGGATTTTAATTTTGTTTTTTTGATAAAAGAGGACTTTGATTTATCAATCAAGATTGGATGCTAATATTTCTTTTCGTTAGGCTTCAAGTTGAATTTAAAGCAAAACTGCTACAATGGTTGCTTAGAAAATTGTAGCGTTGTGTTTTAAAAGAGAACCATGGTGAGAGATGTAATGTGTAATAAATTTCAGGTGAAATGAAATTGTGGATGCAAGTTGAGAGAAATTGATGTCTGAGATCTCTTGTCCGAATGTTTCTCTTTTGCAAGAGTAGTGGTTTGAATCAAAAGCATTTAATTCTCAACGCTTAACTTTGGTGCAGCCTAAGAAGATTAAATAAAAAAAAGTTCTTTCTCATGAATGGATAAGTTTCAAGAGAAACTAATAAGGTCTTAGTTGTTTTACTATTTGGATTTTTTTTTATTTTCATTTAATAGGTCAGCTTGGTCTATTTAGTAGCTGATGCAGTTTCTAAATAATCTTTTTTCCCCAGTAATGAGCTGATTTAATCATTAGGCCTTCGTGGGTATATTTCAGCGGTTTGGCTTCAGTTCTTTACCATATTAGGGAAACTAGCAATTCTGCTTGTTATAGCATGTCTTGCACGCTGAGTAAACAAATTGTTAGAGAGTAATTTGGTTTTCAGGGGATTGAATTACTCGTGTCTTTTAAGTTGAGAGGATTTTTGCTTCTTTCCTTTCTTTTTTATTTTTAATTGTGAAAAAGGAATGCCATATATGTTTCTCTGCTTGCTCAGTTGAAGCCAGATCAATGAGAATTTGGTCATTTTGATTTATTGGATGCTAGCAACCCTAGTATAGTAGTATCTGCCTCCTTTTTGTCTCTTTGTGGGTAACAGCAATCCACTACTACTGAAACCGCACTTCAATCATATACTTGTTCTTCCTTAATCCTCCTCACCTCCTTTCAGAAATAAAAAAGAAACTTATGTTTGTCACATGAACTTCTGAAATCCAAGAAAAACTTGCGTATATTTCTTGAAACCCCAACTTGGATAATTCAAGAACCATTAAATTTTCACATCAACTTGCACGTGTTAAAATCTTAACTTTGTGCCACCTATACCTAGGCGTAGATCAGGTGGTTGGAGTGGGTGGGGATTAGGGTAGAGATCCTAGGTTGAAGTCGTGGTAACAACCTTCCAGTGTACCCAAAAACAATCTTACTTTTGGAGCGCTCACAGCTACTTAGGCAGACTTGCTGTATAGTGATGTAAATGTGCCCTTTCACTTGTTAAAAAGAAGAGAAAAGAGTGACTTGAAGTGCTGCTCTCCAACTTTTGAGATATATTTCACATTTCGTTTTGAAACCAAAAAATGAGCATTCACTACAAACATTATATATGTGCTGTCCAAAAGATGTGAAACATGGCCATTAAACATTTGTTAGCTAACCTTGTTGCAGCAGTTGATAGCAATTGGTGATGACTGGAGGGCAATGTAGGTATGGCTTCCAGGATATAAAGCTAGAAATGTAAATTGAACAAAATTGAAGACAGGCTTGATTAAGAATTGCAAAATTTTGGTCAATCTGAGCTAAAATTTTCTGATGTGATGATCAAGAGGAGGACAACAGACAATGTTGAAAGGAGGTTGTTGCAGAGGGGAAGGGGTTAGGTTGGGGGACGATAATGTACATTAGGTGGAACGAATATAAAGAGCAGTACAAACCAGCAGTACTTTGGAGACAACTGGACTGCAATTCTGGTACTGTGCTTGCACCTTACTTTCTGGATGTGTGTATATATACTTCAAAATAGGATCACTTTATAAAAGACTAGTTGAGATAGTATATTATGGTACGTGTCAATACTCCTTTATTGACAT
>JASKGM010084601.1:0-14185 GCA_034509205.1 Ceratonia siliqua | reverse complement strand
ATTTGGCCAAGGAAGCTTAATCAACGAACAAAATGATCCAAAAATCCAATTTTATTATGAAAATAAAATGGAGCAACTCTTATTGTCGCTAAGTAACATAAGAATAAATAGTGGGTCTCAAATTAGCTTAAACCAAGGAAATCAAGATATGACCCAAACCTGCATAAGAATGATATAAAAGAAAACAAAAATCCCAGTAATCTGTGCTGTTGAAGCAAAAGCAAGACTGACAATTTATAAACAACCAGAGAGAGAAACCCTAAGAATGATATAAGAGAAAAAAAATCCCAGTAATCTTTGCTGTTGAAGCAAAAGCAAGACTAAAAATTTATAAACACCCAAAGGGAGAAACTCAATTAAAAACGATTAAAGTATATAACAGAATGCAATAGAGGAGAGAGAGGAGAAGGAGGAGAGGGATGACCGTGATGTGCGTAGATGTGTGCCTGCCTCCAAGAGTAAATGTGATCACCGGGCTTCAGTTCTTCCTTGTCGATCTTATTTGAAAGAACTCCCATTCTTTACTATTGGTGTTTACCACAATCAGATCCTCTTTCCCACTATGGCCTCCGGAACTCTCAGATTTGTACCTGAAGAATGCAAAGGAATTGATGCCCGAACTCCGGAAAGGGAAAGCGAGGGAGACGGGAAAATAAACGCAGTCGTATTCCCTCCTTCGCCTCTACGCCTCCGAGAGTTTCACTGTTTCAGGTCAGAGGATATTCGTTTTACGCGGTTGGCTATTTTTTTTTTATAATTTTTTTTAAAAATAATTTAAATTTTCTTAAAAAATAAATTTTTTTATAAAACAAGTATTTTAAAAGGGAATTATTCCCCGACCCCTTTAATTTTTTTTTAGTTTTTTATTTTTTTAAAATTAATTAAATAGTTTTTATATTATACTTTTTTTCAGAATTTTTTAAAACTTTTTTTATATTTTTTAAAAAAATTATGAATAAATAATATCAATAATACAAAAAAATTTAAATTTTTTTTAAAGTATTTAAAAAATTCTTAAAAAATATATGATATAAAAAATAAAAAAAACTAAGAAAAAAACATAAAAAAAGTAAAAAAAAATTTGGGTGTGGTTAATAAAAAAAAATAAATAAATGAATTAAAAAATTATTTTTTAATTATTTCTTCAAATACAAATTACAAAAAAAATAATAAGAGGGTCTTATTGTATATCCTGCTTCTCTTAGCAATTCCGTAGAAATTCTGTTTGAGCGGTAAAACAAGAAGGGGTGTTAAATGTAATTCAATTTCAATACAAAAGTGGTCAAAGTGACAAGATTTTTAATATTAAATATTAATTTAAACTCCATTTTTTTCTTGAGTTAAAATATTATTTATTAACAAAAAAAAATCTTCCTCCTATTTTGTTTTTGTTTCAAAACATGATAATATATGATAAAATAATACAACTTCAAATCTCCTGATTTTTTCACATCTGGCAAAGGTGGTCTGAGGTTTTTATTTAATTATTAATTTTGTTTTGTATAAAATGATATATATGAGAATTTAAAAAATGAACAACAATAATCAATATCTACAGTCAAACACCCATATCTTAAATTCAATGATAAATATTATCATATTAAATATAAATATATTGGATAGCTTAACATTTTATATTATAATATTTCATAGCATTATTCAATATACTAGATAATTTAAAATCCTTCTTAGTTAATTAAGTCAACTTCTAGTTTTTTTTTTTTACAATGTCATGTTTGTTTTATTATTGATGCATGTGGTTTGTCAATGGAAAGTGTTGCATTAAGCAACAAAGTTGTCGGCAAAAGATAGGTAAGTTCATAGAATAAATAATAAAGTGGGATATTATTTATTTATTTACATATTATTTCTTTAGGTACATAATTCAATAAATTAATTTTAAAATAAAAAAATGCGATGAAAGCTAAGGGACAAGGAAGTTCTCCATAAACAATAAAATTGACAATTTCTCAACCAATCGTTTTTTTTTTCATAGTTCAAATAATATTATTTTTAATATTAATTATTAATTAATTTTAATATTAAAAATTTAAACATCCATTATCTCTTTATGTTGAAATACGTTCGAAAAAAATAATTATTTTCTATCACTAACCCAATTCTTTTGAATTTATAATTTTTAGTATAAACCTATTAGCTTTTGGGGTTTTAATTATTATATTACAAGTATATTAATATATACACTATTTTATAAAAAATATTGAGATGATATTTTTCTTTAAAATAATAGTAAATTATAGATATCTAAAACATATTTTTAATATTTAAATTAAAATCATATGCTGAATTTATATAATCAAATTTCTCAAAGTCATGTTAGTAAAAGGCTAAAAGAATAAATTAGGACATATTTTATAGAGTCCATAATAAAGCGTCATTGAAAAAGAATAAATAAAATTTATTTAACAGTTAGTATTAATGGTAATTCGAATTAAATATGACAAATATCAAAGCATTATCCATTAATAAAAAAAATCAGTGGAGTTATGGGCTTATGGCTTGTGTATTTAATGAACTTTAACATTAAACTTAATTCAGTTTATGCGTAAGCTTATGGAGGGATCAAACCGACCCGATTAACAGCCCGAAGTCCATAAGAAAAATCCATTGGATCGGTTAAAAGTTGGAACCCACGATTTCTCCCTTTCTCCATTCATTTGCTCTACGCAGAGTCGCCTACCCTTTTCCCTCACTCCCTCTCTCCCCTTCGTCTCCTCCTCGTCCTTGGCCATGGTTTCAACTCCGCCGCGTGCTTTCCGTCTGCAGATCGCCACCCTCTTATGTCTTCTCTCCCTCTCCATATCAGCTAGCGCAAGGCCCTGCAGAACCTATTTCATCTCCTCCTACTCCTTCTCCCTTAGCCACCCATCCACCGATCAGAACCCTTCCTCTTCCTCGGGAACCGTCACCACCTTCACCCATATCAGATCCTTCATCCCCGTTTATGTCATCGCCAACAGCAACAACAACAACAACAATAAACCCTCGTTTGCAACTGAGATTTTCTTCGATCGCGCCCTTCCTGGCCGCCCGGTCGAGGAGGAGGTTGAAATTGAGCGACGGGCATCGCAGTTACCGGTCCCCTTCGGATTCTCATCCTATGACTTTGGCTCGCTCCGTGATCGGACCAAGGACATTCTGAGCGTTGTTGTGGCTTTGCTCTTCGGCGTTGGCTGTGGCGCTCTCACCGCCGCTACCATGTATTTGGTATGGTCCCTGTTCTCTAACCGCTACGATTATCGTACTTCTTATGATGATTTTGTAGATGGCGATGACAATGAAGATCATATTGATAGCCCCAAGAAAATGGGGTACGTGAAGATTCCGGCAGCTGAGTCTGTGCCTGCGCCGGCCAAGGAAACCGTATGAGAATAGCCAATTATGTAACCGTCATTTCGCGCGTGGGTGAATGAATGGACTTTGCCACCCAATTGTGGTTTGTTAATAACTAATAAGCATAGTATAATCGAATAGAAAATGGGCAAACTGTATGTCTGTATCAGTGTTTGTCAATGACATGTTTATTGTTTTGCTTATGATTCATGTACTGAGCACTGAAATCTAGTCTGTTGTTGTATTTTCACTATCAGTTATCTTCAGCGTCGTTCCTACTTATGTTTGTGTCTATAATACTACATATTGGTAACTTATGATGCTCTTTATGCGAAAGTTTGAGTTAATGATATGTGGAACCCAGACACACCTAACCAGTAGATTTTATATCTTTGTATTCTTTTCTACGAATTGCTCCCTAATATCTTTCTGGAAGCTTGTGCTATTCCACCATCATCATATATGCAGCTTCAGGTGTTGTTTGATCTTATTAACGGTGGACCAAAAGCAAAAGTCTGCTTTTGTACTTGTTTAATTTGTTTTGAGCGTTGATCTTATATATCAGGAAAAAGATGGACTATTATGGGACCCACTGGAGGCATTTTAGTTGCAGCCGTGTGTGGCCTTTTCTTTTCCAGATAACATTGTTAAAAACTTAAATTGGTTAGGTTAGCCATGATTTCCGGAGGCTTGTCTACCGTCATCTGCATCCACTTTTTTCCACATTATTGACATTCTCTGTACAGTCTAAAGTAAATTTAACAACAATTATTTTTAAAATCGGGAAAAGTTAACATCGTAACTGGATTTTGAGGCTTCCTAAGTGAAGTTTTAAAATAGTGTAGAACTTTCTAAATCAAATCACTCTGATTTGCATTTTACTTTTCTGTCTTTAATGTTTTGGTTGGTTGTAGACCTGTAGTGTAGAGCTTTTCAAGGTTATGAAGTATGGACTGACAGTCAGATTACAAATTTACAACATGATAGAGGTAGGCATTATGCATTTTAAGAGGGAAACACAGCTTGTGGTCATAATTACCTTGCATGTCCGTTTATGCTATGGTGTACACCTAAGCTGCAAAGCTTATTACAATAACCTCTTATTATCTTTCAAACAGAGCTCTACTGATACAAAAGGAACCAGTAAAAGTCATTGAGCTGTTTAGTTCTGCCAATTATTGATATTCACATCCAAACCTCAATTTGATTCACAATTTATGTGTGGTAATGACTATGAATTTTGAAGTTAGATCATCAACTATCGCGTAATCAATTAATCATTAATCTGTCCAATAGACTAAATTATATTATATAATATATATTGACCTTAGATGTCACTTGTAGAATCTTGCAGACATAATATTTTATTGAACTCATCCCCAAGTGCTTGCCCATTCTTATGTTGGAAAGTGTTTGGTGGTATTGGGGAGGGATGATGAAGTTATATTTTAAAGGAGTGTGAGGATGAATATAAATCCTTTTATTTTTTTAATGTATTACATTCCAATATGGAAATTCTAACTGTTTCATCTTTTACGGGACTTGGCTGTGATGGACACCAGAACTTGGTTTTACATTCAATGCACCCTCTTCTCACTCCCTTCATTGTCTCTTTTCTGCATCATATATCTATTTATCTATCTGTGCATCAGTCTGTGTCATCACTCTGTTTATGATTGGCATTTCTGAATATGATCTTTGAGCAGTCTAATGTTTTTCTACTCTTCTTAGCTGAAGTTTGATATGCATGAAAGGTGACATTAGGGTTGTGGTGGACGGTGAGCTAGATCCTTTTCCTTCTTCCCCTCCCCCCTCTATTTTTTTCTTTTAAGGCTTGCTTGACCACATGCAACTTTCAATGAAATAAAGATAAACAAAAACGTGATGCAGGAGGCCATAAATGATTGATTGTCACTAAAAATCACTGGCAGATAAAATGAATATTAATAGATTGTTATAGTTAAATTAATTTCTTCCCCTTCTCTTCAGTTTATTTATCCATCTGTCTCTTTATCTGTTTCTGTCTGTTGGTGGGTTAAATTTTTGTGTGTGTTTTCCTTGATAATTCTATGTTTTGCTTGAAGCTTAAATTCCTTGGTTAATTAATTTTTAATGAGCAGATTGTGTGGACAACATATCAGATCAGTAAATTTCCTCCACCATTTATTTTGGTTTCCCTCTTTTTATTTGTTTTTATGCCCTTTGAAGTCTTGTTTAGTTGTAGTGTTAATTCCATTGAGTTCAGTGGAGATTGAGAGACATTGGTAAGCAGCCATAGTGTTTTAGAGACATCTGAAACAACAGGCTGATGAAACACTAGTTTTCGGCTTGTACTTGACATAAGTATGAGTCCTTTGCTTTGGTTCTTCTGCTGCTTTATATTTATTCTACAGCCTCACCTGTTATAGCTGTGCTTTTGAGATAATTTCTGCTTCAGTGCTAGCTATGAATTTAGGCTAGTGTTTCTGGACAGCTGATACCAATAGACATAGGTGGAAAATCGGTCTTACTTAGACATGGATGAACAGTGCTAGAAGGGTAAAGGAGTTCAACAGGCGTTTGAGGTAACTATGACAGCATTGCTGTGTCCATTCTAAAGACCTCATCGTCCAGTTGCCCGACCTTTAAGATAAATTGCCCGACCTTTAACACTTGAAAAGTTATATTTCAATAATGTTTTATTTTTGAAATGAGATTTTAAGAAAATTTAGAAAATGTGCTTGGTTACTCTCCAATTTTTCTAAGAATGGAATAAAAATTTCTTATTTCTATGTTTGTTTTATGTAACATATTATCAGGAATATAAGTAAATTTTACATAAATATTTTTTAATTAAGTTTTAAAAAATTAAGTAAAATAACATATGTACTAAAATAATTTTAACATTGTAAATACTTACATCATTATAAAATCTTATAATAATAATTTTATATTCTCATATTAATTAAATTTAATAAAATATATTTATTAAATATAAAAATTATTATATTTAATAAATAAAAAATTACGACATTGGCTATCAGCGAGAGAAGGTGACGCGAGAATGGAGAGCTCGAAAGTGACTGTCGGGAGAGAATTTTGTTTTGATTTGGAGGTTTCCTACTAACTAGTAATGACTTTGATCATTTTTTCTTATTTGTGGGTATTATCATAGGGGTATTTGGGTAATAAAATATTCTTAAATTTTCTATTTCTTTTCAGAATCTTTCTAACCTATGTGTTTTGGAAGAAATATTTCATTTGCAAATTCTAAAGAAAATGAATTTCAAGGGAAAGTTACATTCCAAAAATATTTTTCAAACCTACCAAACAAATGAGTTTTTTTTCTAACTGAACTTTCTTAAAAATATAAAAACATTCCGGATACCAAACGCCCGTGTTTTAAAATAATGTACACTTAATTCCCTTATGCCCTTGTCTCATGAGATAATCTGCACTCAAATGTTCTTCTAAACAATTTTTTTTTGTTTAAAACTAATTAAAACCTCTTACGAAGTACTCAGACCAATCACTAAACATTAAAATTTTAAAATTTGAGATCCCCACATGGTAAGAAACTAGGAAGGCAATATACATATCAAAACTTCGACATTGTGGAATCCCAACACAGCAATTATTCTTGTTTATTCACAAGCAATTCAAATTCTGAGGATTAGATGAGTGCTAAATGCGGTTTCGGAATTCATGTTGAATTTACCAAAAATGTAGGAGAGCAAACTGAGTAGCTTTAGAAAATTGTTCAGTTTATTCATCATCACCATCTTCATCTAAACACACAGACTTCAAGTGCTTATCCATCTCAAGCAATGACAGCATGATTTCTTCCGTGAGGACATGAAAATTATCTCCAGATACAAACTCAGAAACTACCCCTTTTACTTCAACCAGGCTACATCCAGGAACCTTTCTCACCTTCTTTTCTTGCATTCCTGTCCGTACTCTTGCTACATCTTCCCATTGTTTTCCAGAAGCAAACATATTTGAAAGAAGAGTATAAATTCCCCCATGGTCCAAATTCTGCTCAATCAAGCACTTGACAGTCTCTTTAGCCATCTCAACATCTCCATGCATTCTACAAGAATTGAGTAATGCACCTAATACATATGAATCTGGCTCCATCGGCATTCTCCTCACTATATTCTTTGCCTCTTCCACCATCCCTGCTCTACCCAGGAGGTCTACCAAACACCCATAGTGCTGAACCTTAGGCTCAATCCCATAAGCCTCTGTCATGCTTTCAAAGATTCTCAAACCTTTGTCTACTAATCCCATTCGACTGCAGGCACTCAAAACACATATATATGTAACTTCATTTGGCGCAACTCCTTCATGTTGCATCCTCTCAAACAATTCAACTGCACTTTCACTCTGATTGTGATTGGCTAAGCCTGAAATTAGAGAAGTGAAAACAAAAACATCTCTAATTGGCATCTTATTGAAAACACTACGAGCAGTTTCAATGCAGCCACATTTGGCATACATGTCAATAAGAGCTGTACCCAATATTCTATCCAACTCCATCTTGTTTCTATCCACATATGCATGTATCCACCTTCCCTGATCCAGTGCACCAAGAAAAGCACAAGCTGTTAGTGCGCTCACAATCCCCGCATGAGTAGGCCTATACCCAGAAGTCAGCATATGGTTGAAAAGCTCTAAAGCTTCTTTGAACAAACCCAATTGAGAATACCCAGTTATCATTGCACTCCAAGAAACCGAATTCTTTTCTGGCATTTGATCAAACAATTCACGCGCAAGCACGACCTGTCCCAGCTTTGCATAACCATTAATCAAAGCTGTCCATGTAATGACATCCCTGTTCATGCTCAAATCAAACAATTTCCTAGCTGAGTCCATGACACTACAAGTTGCATACATATGTATCAACCCATTTTGAATAAAATCATATGATTCCCAACCTAGTTTGATGACATGGGGATGGAGCATAATCCCCACAGACAAAGCAGAGAGGTTAGTAAAAGCTCTAAGGAGGAAAGAGAAAGTGTAGTTGTTGGGCAAGAAGCCACCCTCCAGCATCCTACTATACAAAGACAGAGCAGTGGTGGGTTCACCCCTTTCGGCAAAAGCTCTGATCATGGTGTTCCAAATGACAGTATTCGGACATGGAAGATAACGGAAGAGTTGGCAAGCGTGGCTCAAATCACCGTAATCTGAAATCGCACAAAAGGTGATAACTTTACTTGCTATAAAGGGATCAAAAAGGTTGCCTGAAACTGTGAGATGGGATTGAATTTGTTTGAGATGTGCCATTGTGAGGCATTGCTCTAAGAGTGACAATGCTCTCTGACTTGATCTCATGTGTTTAGAGTAAACCATAACTTCATAGTCACTGATAATCTCACGTATTGGGTAATGGAAAAATCATTGATAATCATTTGTGTACAGATGTTTAGAAATTGAACGACACAGAAGTGCAAGCAAGTCGAGCAGCTTTATGGAAAGGAAGATGAGTTCACTGCTCTACCAGTAGATGTTCTCAAGTTCTCAACAACGGATTAATTTTTTTTATATTATTTCTCTATTTTATCAACAATTATTATCTTAATTATATTTTAATTTTTGAAGATTAATGAAAAATAATGTTCTAAAAAAATTAATCATATCTCGACTAAAATAAAAAAGTATAATATAATAAATTAATAAATAATTATTTAAAATTTTAAAATATAAATTGTCACTAAATATCAAGCCACTAGACAATATTATTATATTTATTTACTTATTTATTACTTTTTAGTTTTAGTTTTGGTTATAATAATGCTTTAAAATCATTTATTTTAAATAGATATGATGTAATCTAATTTAATTATTAATATAACTAATCCACATCTCATTTAACAAAATTTCTAATTTATGGATTATATCAATAGTTGTCATATTAATCATATCTTAACTGTCTATTTATTTAAATAACCAAAATAATCATCACTTTTTTTTTCCTGTTACCTCAAAGTTACATTTTGATTCATCATAATTGTCCATGACCAACAGGACCCAATGTTAGTCACATTGACCTAATCCTAGTCAAGTTTTATAATTATGCAACTACATACAATTATGCCTTCGTCTATGCCTAATAAAAAACAATTTAGAGTAATATACTGTTTTAGCATATTTAAAAAAAACTGTTAAAAATAAAATGCACATTAAAACATTAAATTGAAAGAAAAAATTATGAAATGACCAAATTAAAATTTTAAAAATGATCAAAACAATAATTTATTCAACAGAAACCACGTACATTTATAATTATAATTATATAAAATTGTTAATGTAAGACATATAAATATAACTTCAACACACTTTTAATTAAGCCGTCCACGAAAATTAGTTGTTAGTTGTAAGATGGCCAACAATTTAGGAAGATGACCGAGTTAGTCACCGTACGGATCAATCATGCGAAATTATATATATATATATATGACTGCTGGTTTTAAGAGATAATACTTTCAAAAACTGTAACAATTGTCATGTGGCAGGAAAGAATAAAGATTTTTTTTTTTAAATTTTAAAACATGTTACGTGACATGATTTTGATTGTCTAAAACAACACGATAAAATTTCTATCCCTAAACATGGGGTGGACCCTTAAAAAAAACAGCAAATTAAGGGTTGATTAGCAATGAGGAAAAAATCCAAATATATGAAAGCTAGCTTTTTGATATAAAAAAAGCTTTTGAAACAAATATTGATATACAACACAACTCCCATCTTAAAAAAAAAATTGTAAAGCATCTACATATATACACAATAATAATATAAAAAATAGCCACTGTCATTATATGATTATATGGAACATTGATCTATTACAAAATATTAGAATTGAAGGTCCAAATTGACCTATCTACCATAACATAGCAGCAAGTACTTATCTAGTTGCTGTACACATGTTAATCCTAGAGACAAATTCAATATTCACAAGGCTACATCCAACACTACTCGGCTACAGCTACAAATGGCTGGCAGCCTATATAATTTTATTTTATTTTTCCAATTTTTCTTTATTTGAGAGCTTGAGGCTGAGTTAAATAATCACCTACACCCCTTCCCATAGGTACACTCATTGACTTCTGTCTCGTGCTACGGATTCGGATTTGACGACATGACCTGTCCAGTTAAATCGAAACCGTTTGTTTAAAAAATAGATAACCACGATTTAACACATTTTTTGAAAAACTTTTGAATAAAATTTATTTTTTATTTTAATCTAGGCTTTCCATATCAAAACGAACGGCCAGATTTAAGAACATGCTGATCATGATCGGATCCCTACTCCTTTAGAAGAGCTTTTACAAGTACATCAACGTGTCCTACAACGCCGACATATGATTATTGCTCTCGACTACTAGTGACTCGAAGCCATTATTCATGGTGACGGCAGCGGTGGCGACATTCACGTAATTATATGGAAACTCAAGGTAACACTGAAGCTATCAACTGCATACCATTTGCTACAGCTTCGTTCTTAACCATTCTATATACTATACTTTTAAACTAGTAATTTATTGATATAGGTTACTTTGGTTCAATAATCTGATTTAAAAAATAAAATTGCTCTCACCTGAAACTAACTAACTTATCTCCTTTCGTGCACGTTTTCTAACATCATGCAAAACGCACAACTTCATATTTTAGGACTTGGGAGTTAAACTTGTCATTAACGTGTGAAAAATACTTTCATATAAAATGGGGTAGGGCAGTAAGAAACGTTTACTTCAGGCCTGAAAAAAACAAATTGAAGTATCCGTACAGACTTATGCTCACGAAAAATGCTACTCGCACAACTAAAAGTCGTCACAACTGTTGCAGATTACTACATCTAAATTTAACTAATCGCAATTCATTTTTTCCCCCAAGTAAAACCCAATTAAACACAAACGCAGTTACATACCAATTGTGAGAATTATAAATAAGAATAACTGTACAGATAATTTTACTTCTTTACTATTTACCAACATAGGGAACAACAATGCTTAGCACATTAGTTTTTCTTTTCCCATTTTTTTGGAAAAATTATATGGAGACGTTGTACTACAGTCAGAATATCGAAGCCAAGTCTTAAAAGTGTGGTTCATGACCATCAAACTCGTTTAGTTTGGGTGTCATTATAAAAAAATGTGCATAGGGTGCTAATACACAACATGACGGACACCAGAAAATATTTAAAAAAAAACTAAACTGTAAAATATCTTTCAGGATAGACCTTGTGCCTCAATATGTAACAATTGACACAGGAACAGTAAATGATCTCACATCTAACTCCGAACCCTGATGGCTTGAAAGTTAATCCATCCTTCCCTTCAAGATCCTTTCCTTGACTTCAGTTGGGGTGCTGCAGGGGTCAACCGAAAGACAAATGAACCACTACAATAATACATAATGAATAGGCATATAAAAACAAAACAGGTATAGCTTATACCTGTTTCAAGGAAGGGAGGATACAAATGCCCCAGTTTCAAGGAAAAAAATAATCAGAAAAATGGAAAGAGCGGAGGAAACAATAATGTTGAAGAAAAGATAAACCGAATACCAACAGTTAAAGAACCAATCTGTATTTCACTTTACGAAAAAAAAAAAAGGACCAGTGGTCTGTAAGATGTGTAAGCGCATAAAAGCAAACTGACGAGTACTTAGCTCCCAGCCTCCCACATTAGCAACATAAAAGAATATGGCCTGCTACTGAGAGAAGTTAAGAATTTATAAGCTTACACAACAAAGACATGTCCACCCCAGCCACTTAAACAGTCACGATCTACGGATGAAAGCAGTGCCTGGGAGATGGTCTCAAATAATTCCTCTGGTTCCTGAGTCAGAGACAAGAAACCAAGAAGAAAAAAAAGTGAGCTGCATCTCTTTGAAGAGGAAAAATAGAGAAACAAGACTATCTTTGGGCAATTTCCCAGCAATAAAACACAAGTATGATAATGTGTAAGTCTTTCACCCTGAAATCAAAAATTGAGGATCTATTAATAGCTTTTCAATCTTATTTGAACCCTGGAATCTGACAAGCCACCGAATGTCTTATTTCCATCCAACAATTCAGTACCTACATTTTGAGACATTGCACCACAATCTTGCATTTTTGTAAGTTTCTGACCCACACAAACTAACTTTTAACCTTACATATATCTGCACATGCATGGACATTTATGCATTCATGCAAACTCTATCGCTCCAGGATAAATGCGAGAACGAATTGATTAGCTTTTGTTTGTGGTGTTTGACCAAATGATAAGATGTCTAATACGAATAAATGCAAATTAATTGTGTCACAACATTCTGAAAGAGATGGATTGGAGTTTGCTAGTGCAGCCCTGAACAAATAATCTGTTCTAGAAAAGTGTTCCATACACCAGTCTTATGTTATTCAAATACATAAAACCTTATGCTTCAACTGATCAGTCTCTACAGTTAAAAGAAATATGATCAGTCATACATTCTAAGAGCTTTACAATCTATTAATTCATCTTTCATCCATACTTTATATTCATTGGCTTAATAAATCAAGAAAACCAGAATTTAAGAAGTTTACTCTAAAAATGTGGCGCACTATTTTGTATATTATATATATGGATGAAGTTCTGAATCTAATGTTAAGATCTATCCACATTAAAATTTAATAGCTTTTGCACATGTCCATTTGGAGATGTTTATTTGGTATTCACATAACACATGTAGATAATAGACATGACTGCACCAATTTACAAACTCACACAAAATAGTCATACAATAGATAAATGTAGTTAAGCTTAGTGACAAACCATGTCAGGCTTAAACATCGACTCACAAGCACCATAAAGAGACTCAGATGCAGAGCCAGCAACAACAAAATCTTTTGCAAGCTCCCTGTGTACAAGAAAATGGAAAGACATAAGTGTCACATACATATGCAGCAAAATTGGACAGATTAGCTATGTATTAAAAGATGCAAAATTTCCGAAGAAAATGGCCCAGAAGATGGAATATGGCCTATGCATATTGCTTAGACAGTGTTATTCCACACATTATTAGCATTTTTAAGTTTTAACACATACAATGATACAAACCTCTCTCGACAAGAAATGTGGACACACATTATAAGAAATGTCAACTTACTTTGCTCCAATCGAATCCATTGTGCAAATAAACGGTTTGTCTTCATCTCCTAATCCAGCAATTACAGGCTGGCAAAAGTATGGACCAAACCTGAAATGCACAAAAAGCATCTACATCTTCAAAGTTAAAATTTACAAAAACCTACAATCTTATAATTGATTATGATGATAACTGTCTTACTCATGAAATTGGGTTACACATAATTCACCTACTCAGTATTTATAACTATCTCATACATCTTCCCCAGCCTCAATAATATAATAGCAAACTAACGATATCGTTCTTTAGGCATTACGGTCTTTTTCTTTTAGTTCTACGAAAAAATGATAAAAGAAGTTAAGATTTCGTGTTTAAAAGGAAATGCCTTTCCAAAAAACTCATGGTATATGAATATGTAGGTTCAGTATGAATTGTCAACTCAGCGAGTCATTGTCAAGTTACAATTTTCCACAACGACAATATAGCGGTAATTAACTATGGACAGGTGCAAAATTCTGCTCCGATAAGAGGTTCTCAGATCTAGATACCTTTTCTCGTATAGTAGAGCAGAGACTAAGCTAGCAAATGTCTCGGGCTTCATATCCCTCTCTTCCCGAAGCTGATACAATTTGTGCCGGAACACGAGCCGCTGATACCTTCAAGTAGAGGGGAACAATAATAAGAATAACCAGAAGCAAAAAGGGGGGGGGGGAACTGAAAGACAAACCCAGAACAA
>JASKGM010084580.1:0-14188 GCA_034509205.1 Ceratonia siliqua | reverse complement strand
TTACAGGCTTACAGGCTATACTTTTGATATATAGGCCTGACTTATCTAATGAAACAGGCCTATATGAAGGTCTTGGCCTTACTTGAATTGCTAAATAAATTAAGACGTCTGGCCTATTTCCATCCCAAGTTACAGGCCAGCTTGTCAGGCTTGGCCTACTTTGTCACCTGTACTATTTCCTATTTTCAAATGTTGCTTGAGGTATTTCTTTGGTATTTACAAGGTTCTTAAAAGATTAGGCTGCTTTTGCTTTGGTACAAAATAAATTTTAATAAAAACAGGTATTTTGTAAATTATATATTTTTTAAATGCATTGGTTTTCGTTGCATAATAAGAAAATTCTTATTATTTAGTGCATCACGAAGAAAACGTTTTCTTCTATTTAAATTTGAAAGACTAGTATTTTAAAATTATGTCAATGTTATTTGGGAATGTTTCAATTTTTGCTTTTATACTTTTTTATAGCAAAAGTCATAACTTTTATGTTGTAACTTATAATGTTATTTTCTAGTGTCTTTAGAAACATAGTATTCCAAAACAACATCGAAATTTTTTTTATATATAAAATAATTATATAATAATTTCTCATAATAAAACAAAAAAAATTATGAAGTACTGATATAAAATATAATGCTAATCATCAAACTCTAAGATGTATTATGTTTAGTTTAAGGAAATTGAAAAGGCTTTTTATTACATATTATTTATATTAATTATAATTATTTCACTTAAATTTTTATATTATTATTTATTTTAACTTAAATATATTTAATTTAATAATTTTAAATCAAAATATTTTAATAGGTAAAAATACAAAGATTACAGTGTGGAAAGCAACTTCCACTATTTTGCTTGTCACTTTCATCCATTATAGAAAGCTTTCCTTAAGCCAAAATTTCTCGCATCACCAAACAATGAGAAGTTGAATTTATTTTTAAAATTTTGTCACTTTCTTCTTAAGTATACGGATTCTTACTGTTCTACCTGCCCAACAAGATTATTTATTATTAGATAAAATAATAAAATAATTTAATAATGAATAATCTTGTTACAAAGATATTAAATCATAAATACTGAATAATTCTTAATTTGTTTTTTTCTAAATCTTGAAAAGACATTACACCACATTCACATGGCAAATAGCGGATTCGAATTCTTGGGATCCAGTTAAATTTTGACCCTCCAATTTAAATTAGACGGTTAAGATTCATTCTAATATTTTTTATTAATTTTTTTAAATGACACACATATCAAAAAAAATTTAAAAACAAAAATTTGACCAAATCTTAATAGTTCAATCAATTAAAACTGCACTATCCCACAAGCAAGTAGCCTAATGAAAATATCTTAAATTTTAAAACGGGTGGGAGATAGTTGACCAGTAATTGTGGTGCTTTCTTTGGGCTTCTCACATAATGGACCCTACCTTGCTGGGCCCTTCGAAGAGATAGGATAGGAAGGATCACAAGCAATGAATTAATAAAATAATTTTTGGCCCATAAGGTACAAAATAGTAAAAGATTGCAATATTTCTATTTCTATAGGGGATTTGATTGGCAAAGAAGAAACTATGGTTTTATATATATATATATATATATGAAAAGATTATTCTTCATCAGTTTGCATCAATTGAAATTAAAAATTTACACAAATAATTTTAAAAATACGTTCCATATGAGCAAAATTATAGTATTTTTAAAAGGAAATTACTCTTTTTTTATTTGAGAAATATCTTAATTTTATAACTTTCTCGAAAATATATACAGATATTTCTTTAAAGTTAAAAAATATTACAACTTAATTTAATTTTAAATTTAAATTTAGTTGAATAATTTATGTCTAAAATACCTTTGAGAACCTTTAAATTTTCTTATTATTTATTATAAAGACATTTTTAAATTATCCAATATACTTGAATCTTTAAATTTATCTATTATTAATTATAATAAAAAAATTTAAAATTATTCAATGTATTTTTATTTTTTCTTCTATATCAATATTATTAAGAAATAATGAATAAATAAAGTATTTGAGTTTTACAAGTTTTTTTTATAAATGATATTTTAGACATATAAATAGCTTAACTAAAGGTAAATTTAAAATTATTTTAACTTATAATATTATTTTAACTTTTAAATAGGTTTATGTACATTTTTAGGCAGTTATTATGCTACCACCCCATTTTTGATGTGGTAAGAATGCAGCCCACCTCCTACCTCTTTTTTTCTTTTTTTTTTTTGGTATTAATTGATTATTTTTTATATAATATATTTTTTTGATAATTTTTTACTTAGGGAAAAAAATTTTTTAAATTGTTGAATGATCGGTACAAAAAATGTAAAAATTTTTAAAAATTTTCAAAAATATTTTAAAAATTTTCTAAAAAAATATATGATATAAAAAATTAATTAATACTAAAAAATAAAATAAAAAAGATAGGTAGGAGGTGAAAATACTATACTTTTAGAGTTGTAGCATAACAAATATCATATTTTTATAATAAAAGAAAAAGTCAAATAATTAATGGGTGTTATAATGTGTAACATAACATTTTAACTTTCACCTTTAATTTTTTTGTTTTCTTTATTTTATAATATTAATATATTATTTTCTATGTTATATAATTTTTAAAAATTTTTAAAAAATAATTTTAGATTTTTTATTGAATTTTTATTTAAAAATTTTTTTAAAAATTATTGAATGAACAATATGAGAATGATAAAAAAAATTTTAAAAAAATAAATGAATTAAAATGTTACCCCGAGCTTATGGACACGACCGGATTGTTGGATGATGGCCACCCGTCCTATAGCCTTGCAACAGGATCCCGATCCTGTTACCCCACTTTCATAGCAACACCCATAACTAAAATTGACAAATAATTTACACTATTTTTAAATGGGAGGGGGTGGAATACCTTTTTTCAAGTATCCGAATCCAATCATGACCTCATCTAATCAAATATGAGCCATTTAAGTTAAAAATGAACAATTAAAATTTATCCCACTTTTCAAAGTTTTATTAAAAAATTTATTTTTTTATTTTTAATCTAAATCGTTCATATAAAAATAAACTACCTATATTTGTTAAAAATCGGGTCCTGTCTTTAAAGGATTGGATCTTTTTTACTTTTTTTTTGTCCCCCATGTTTTCTTTCCATTTTCTTTCCTTTAAACCTCTGATGAATATTTTTAAATATAAAAAAAATAAACGATATAGTGAAAGACAACTACATATTAAAAGCCCCCTTTTTGATATTGTAACTTTATTTCTTATACTTTTTATAGCAAAAATTTAAATTTATATGATAAATTTCCATAGTTTTTTTAATATTTCTAAAAGTGAAAAATTGTTTTTGAGAAACACCTTGAAATATACTTTTCTGACTTGCCATTGCTTTCAATTATATAAAATACCTAAACAGCCTTCACCTCTATTAAATGGTAACATTATTGTTTTCTTATTTAAACGTCCATCAATTTAATTTTATAATTTTGATTACTCATAACAGTTAAATAAGGTTTACCAAACAATTTATTAATCGACGTAATAAATTTACAAAAGTTGTTATTATGTTTACCATACAATATTAACTTTTCGTAACAACTATAACATAATAGCTTTCAAAGCATCACAACATTCTTAAACAAAACTTCAATTTATATGCACATTTTCATTTAATTAATATAAAAATAAGTTTCTTTTATTTGATCTTTTAACAAATAGTTCTCTTAGATAAATCGTTTATATTTCTAGTATTTAGTAAATAACTACTAATGAGTTTATGATTTAGTAATATTAGAATTATTTTCAAAATTGAAGGTTGTAAATTTAAATTTAGTTAGAGCCAAATAAATAAATAAAATAACTACGTTTATTTATCTATAAAATAAAAAAGGCAAGCAAGGTAATGTGCTCTTAAGTGATTTCTTTTTTCAATTTCATGATTTTGGGCAGTTTTATTTTCAATTATAATTTATAAATTTATCTCAATTTTAAATGGCAAAAATTATTTGTTATATATTGAATTTTAAACGAATTAACTAAAATCATTAAAAAAGGACAAAGTGAAAACCAATTATTTGTATTTTGGCCATTTCTATTTAAAGACAAGTGACTAACATATTAAAATAAGGTTGGTGATGCATCTCATTCTCGTTGTTGTTGGCATTATCACTTATTGGTAATCCGTTAATTAACTCGTAGCTAACAAAAGGTTGATTGGTATAATTTCAAATACAACAATAATTAGTACATTTTATTAAAACCTATAAGTATAGGTATGCACAATTAGATTTATGTCACATCTTAGATAAAAAATAAAATAAAATAAGACAACACATTTCATTCTACTTCATCCACTCCTACCTAAAATTTTCAAACATAATTTAGTAAATTAGTTTCATGCCTTAATTATAACAGTATAGATAGACATCTCTTGAAAATTAAAAAATACTAAAACTTAACTAAATTTTAAATTTACCCTTACTTAAATTATTTATATGTTTAAAATATTCTTTGTACAAAACAAAAAAGAATAATTTATGAAACTTAAATCATTTATTTATTTATTCTATCTTAATAATATTGATGTAAAAGAAAAAATAAAAACGCATTAAATACTTTTTAAATAATTAATAATAAACAAATTTAAAGATTTAAATACATTAAATAATTTTTAAAAATATTTTATAATCAATAATAAGTAAATTTAAATATTTTTAAATAATATGTTAAGCATATAAATAATTTAAAATTTAAAATTAGATTAATTTATAATATTATTTTATATTTTAAAAAAATACATATATATTTTTATAATAAAAAAATTATGTAATTAGACATTTTAAAATAATTTATTCTAATTTGTAATATATTGAGACAGTCCACTACACAACAAATTTTGTACGAAAGAGCGGCATCTCCCTGCTGCCGGATTGAGAATTATATTGACAAATATATAATAGTCAATAACTACTTATAATTTAAGACAATGTCACGATTAGCTAAAAATAAATATTGAACAAATTATACAATGTTACATCATTATAAGAAAAAAGATATCTCACTAAACATTTATGTTTGACGTTATTGAAAGTTATTTGAGAATGACATCCTACATAAACCATAATTCATGCTATATGATCATGCAACCTCTAAGCAACTTTGTCCATTCATTTGGAAGATCCTCAGAATTCCAAATCTCTTGCATTCTTTCTCGGTATAAAATTAAGCTGAGCATCATACATATTTAGTTGTATATAGAAAATGTCTATTTAAATACTCTTTTAATTTTTAATTAAAATTTTAATAACAAAATTAAGTTAGGATCAATTGTATTGATGAGACACGACCCAGTTGAGGCTGAGTTTAGTCCCTCCTTCTATCCTTTCCAAGACCTTTCATATCCTTTGAAGAATATCTTTGATCTCTCTCGAGTCTCGACCAAGATTTAGTCATGGCATTTTCATAAATTTTCTTCATATTACCAAGTTAGTATAAGAATTTTGTTGTACCTCACGAAAAATCACATAATTTATTTATAGTTGTATTATTTATCATACGATAAAATTACCTATTTGTTGTCCTTGTACTTCACTACATATAAAATGTTATCCCTAACTAGATATGTTTTCATTATCAACGTTGTTATTTACTTTGCTGAAATATCTTCGTGATCCCTCACTAACTTAATCATGGGAGAGTTTGGAAGAGCCACTACTCTCCTATGCATTTAATTCTTTGTGTTTGCAGTTACCATTATGCATACCACCTTTAATAGAGCACCAAGAAGATATTGAAACATCATGTATACCGTGGCCCCCTCTATCCTCAACATATGTTTGAATTCAGAGATCTGATAATTAAATAAATAAGAGTAAAAGTTCTTTCAAGATATATAGAGGCAAAAACAAAATTAAGATATATAACTTTGTTGAGCCCAATTAACTAAGAGGAAGTATCTTGCATATAATTACAAATTGATTAAATACATATCTAATCCTTTCCTTGCCTTTTCGATATATGAAATCGACGCTAGTCACAGTTATAGAGACAATAAATCACAATTTGTGTGTAAAAAATGGGAACAGGAGTGGGGGTCAACTCGAAATTTAATAAATTGGTCTCAGTTGACATTTAAAAATTAATCATAAAAAAAGGTCAACAAAATATGGGTGAACCAATCAAAATCACTAAAAATTCAATATACCATGTCAACAATTTATTTTTCTTCTTATTATTTTTTTTAATGAAACAACATTGTTTTGATACTATTTTTTTTATAAATTTTTAAGTTTAAAATTATTATTTTAATCATTTTTAATATAAATAAATATTATATATGTGTTCTTTATCATTCTAAACTTATTTTGTGTATATTTAAATAATTTAATGATATTTTATATATATTAATATGTATTATTTATTTATATTATATCATTAGTATATAATGTTATATAATAGGGCATTACTCCCCAGCCATATTTTTGTGGCTGTAGGGGAATTTTGAGAATTTTTTTAAAAATTTTTTTAATAATTTTTATTTTATAAAATTAATTAATTATATGTTTATATGATGTATTTTTATTAGAAGTTTTTGAAATATTTTTATATTTTTTTTAAAATTTTTTAAGTTACAAATGAATAGTAAAAAAAATTATAGATGAATAGTAAAAAGAATGTAAAAAAATTTAAGAAAAAATTCAAAAACATCTTAAAAAATTCTGAAAAAAAATACATAAAATAAAAAATAGTTAATTAATTTAAAAAAGTAAAAAAAATTTAAAAAAACATAAAAAATAGAAAAAGTAAAAAAAAAAAAAAGAGGGGATAGGGGCGTAAGATAATATTTTCCTATATAATATAAAAGAAAAATTTATTACTGTTCTAACTATGAATGATATCACCTTTTTATATGACAACATAAATGTTGAATTTAAAATTTTCTATACACTATCTAATTTTATTATCATTAAATCATATTAAATAGCTTTCTTTTCATATTAATTGGATTAAGTTTGATCTTCCTGATCTGAAATGAATCACAAACATATAATTTTGATCTTTTCTCTCCATTTTCATTGAGCGAAAAAATACTAACAAAATATATCACATAATAACCGCATAAATTTTATATTTATATATTTTTTTAGTCATGTAATTTATTTATTGATCAATGAGACTCCTTAAAAAAATTATGACCCGGAAAAAGATTTTCTGCAGATGGTAGTTGACTTGTTTTTGGTTAAAAAAAATTAAATATGAACATGGGCATAAATGTATCAAAACTAAATTGGGTTAATATAAGGTTTAATTCCTATATTTTTCATCAATTATCATATTAGTTCCTTTAATTTAATTTTAGTTAATGAAATTCTTACAGTTTTTATTCTTGTCAATTTAGTTTATATTATTAAATGATTAATTAATATGATTACATGAGAGTATGATGTGAGAATTAAAATATTTATGTGACAATCATATTGACACATCGGCTTCCGTCACCAGCTCTAGTTCCAGCTCCAGCTCTCTCCAAAACCACCTTCAGATGGTCAGAAACGCAAATGGTGCTATCACCAGTCTTCGATTTTTCCCAACCACCCCTGCCACACCAGACCTAGACACCTCATCTCTTGTTCTCTCCAAAGATGTTCCTCTTAACCCTAACCACAAAACTTGGCTCCGAATATTCGTACCTCAAAAAGCACTGGATAGCCCCTCCTCCTCATATGGAAAATTGCCTCTTATTGTATACTACCATGGAGGTGGTTTTGTATTATTAAGTGATTCTTTCATTATAAATCATGACTTTTGCTCCATAATGGCAAACCAACTCCCTGTCGTGATCGTCTCCGTTGAGTATTGCCTTGCTCTTGAAACCGAGCTTCCGACTGCCTATGAAGACGCCGTTGAAACTTTGCATCGGTTGAAAACCACTGACGAGAAATGGGAGGTTGATTTTGCTGATATCTCCAGTTGCTATCGCGACTATGATTTGATGTGGGAGTTGGCATCGCTGGTGGAGGCAAACAGGGACAAGTATTGCAATCCAATGGTGACAGATGATTCAGGAAATTAGTTGGATATAATAAAGGGCTGGGATGGCAGGTTTTAGTCACGGGATGTCACAGTGACCCCTTAATTGATCGGCAGATGGAATTGGTCCAGATGTTGAGAAATAGAGGAGTTAAAGTGGTGGAGCACATTGGTGAAGGCTGTCATGGGCTAGAACTCATGGTCCTAACCAAAGTTGAGCCACTCTTTATTCTCATAAAGGATTTCATAGATCAATGCTGAACAAATCCTTCCATCGTTGTTTCTTAAAGTTCAACTTTTTTTTGAAGTTGTCCAAATTGTTAATCATAAAAGATTGTCATGTTTCATCTCAAAGACCAGATGAATCGAATTCCCCATCAGGGTTCTGACAGAACCGGAACTTGCTCCATCACCCATGCCACTCTCATATATGAGTTCAAGCCGAATTGCTTCTTTCCATCTTCCTTGTCGAAGAGCTTGCACTTGCCTTATGACAGTATCCATGACAAGTGCAACACTTAGCTAGTGAAGAATCGAGTACAATATTAAAAATGAATTTTCTATTGGGGTTGCTCCCACACAAGAGGAGTTTTAAAATTTTTTTATATTTTTTTTATTTTTTAAAACTAATTAATTAATTTTTATAGCATAAATTTTTTTCAGAATTTTTTAAAATATTTTTATATTTTTTGTAAAATTTTTTAAGTTACAAATAAATAATAAAAAAATTATGAATAAATAATAAAAAAATTTAAAAAATATATAAAAAAAAAGGGGGGGGGGGACTTATTCCCCCTTTTCTATTGTAGCCATTCTTCGCTCTAAATCTTCTCTGATCCAAGTGCATGACGTCGCAACTCTTCCAATTTCACAAATCTACTTTTTTAGGAAATGGCTTGGCTAATGACAAAAGGGTAGAATGATGTCGTTTTGGAGAGAGCTAGCTACATGTAAGCTGACATAGCAATTACGTCAGATAGGATTACTCTATAAAAAATTTATTTATCGCGTTATACTATAATTTAATAATATTAATTGACCACTTAATAATAAGGATCAAAATGATAAAAATAAAAACTATAAGGATTCTATTAACAAAAATTAAATTGTAGGAACTAAACATAATTGACTGAAACTGTAAATACCAAACCTTTTATTAATCAAACTAAATTTTATAAATAAAAATAATTTCATTTATCTAATTTATTTAATTAGATGTACCTAAAATTTTTTTACAACACACAATCAAAATTAAACAAAAATAAAGAATAAAACACAGGGTATGCCTCCCACGTCACATGAAACTGGCTATCATGTTTGACAGCAGGAGATAACAGTCGGATAATTTTGCCAATAACTTAATTATTTGGGTACATTATTTTTAATCTTTTGTGTTAATATAATATTAAGTATTTTTATTTTTTAAAATGATATTGAATTTTTTATGAAAATATAAATATAAATATGTAAATATAAATTTATTTTCAATTTTCAATTTTCAATTATATTAATGTTAAAATTAAATTAATATCTTCACATTTTTATAAAAAATTAAATAACATTTTAAAATAAAAATAATATTAAGTATTATATTAATAAAAATAAGGATAATTCACCTTAATTATTTTAGAGATTAAAGTTTTTCATATATTAAGATTTTTAAATTATAAATTAAAATCAAAATCTTAAAATATATTTTAATAAGAAGAAATGTAACTGGTTTGATAAGTAAAGCTTTTTGTAAAACTACTCAAATAATTTAGGTTTAATTATATTTTTGTTCTCTTAATTTATTTAAGTTGTAACTTTAGTCTTCTTAATTTTATCTTAAATAATATATTTTTTTTAATTTTATTAAAATTATAATTTTAAACTTTTAATGTAAAATTAAAGAGTTAAAATTATAATTTTATTATACTTTTAATAAAATTAGATTAATTATATTATTTATAATAAAGTTAAAAAATTTAAAATTATACTTTAATAAATTGAGGACAAAAAAATATAACTAAACAAATAATTTACTTTCGTTCTCTCTCCCTTTGTTTAGCTCTTTTTATATTATTTTTTTCCATTTTTTAGCTTTTTCTTAACTACCTTCACCGAAGACGGCTTTTAGGTTCTTAACCGATCAAGCTGAAGACCCTCTCTGCGCGTCCCTTTTGTCTCTCCGCCTTTCCAACAAATTATCCTTTGAATCTTCTCCAAACAAGTCACGCTGGTTAATTTCCAAAGACTTCATCTTTGATTCCCTAGAAACCCCTTTCTCGTACCTTTTGCCGTCCTCTCTCATCCCATTTTTCTCCACTTTGGACCACTGAAGTTGCAAACTTGTTCGTGTTTTTGAAGTGTCAGAACTGAGGCTTAAAATTTCTTCCTTCAGTATTCAAACCCCCTTTTATTTTATTCTTTTCTGACCGCTGAGACTTCTTTTTTTAGCTTTTTTATTGTAGTGTTTGTTAGGTTTGAAGCTATTAAATAGTTTACTTATTATTTACCCCTTTAAAACCCTCTGCTTCTCTGTTCCATTTCTCATCAAAACCTGTTTCATAGTGGCTTTTGCTTATATAGACTTCTGGGTCTGAGTGATTTCGTAGATTTCTCAAAGCTTGAATGAAATGGCAATTGAACTTTGCTCTGGAAATTGTGGGCTTCCCATTAGTCCAAGAATTTCATTCTCACATGACTTTTGCCACTCAGATGTCATACCAGTTGAACAACACCCTTTCAGATCAAATTCATCTGGTTTAAATTCAAGCAATGATTTTGATTTTTGTGTTCGTGAAAGCTTCGACCAGGAGTCATCTTCAGCTGACGAGCTTTTCTCAGATGGGAGGATACTTCCCACTGAAATCAAGAAAAAGAATGCTCCTTTGAAGCGAACAGGTCAATTAGCAACTCAGCCATCTCCACCCCCAGAAGCTAATCGTGATAATGCTTCTACCACCAAAATATCGAAAAAAGGGAGCCTCAAAGAAAGCAAAAATGTGAATGACGAAGCAGATGACAAGCAAGGTTACAAGTCTTTTTGGCGCTTCAAGAGAAGTAGCAGTTGTGGTAGTGGATATGGAAGGAGCTTATGCCCTTTGCCACTTCTATCTCGAAGCTATTCAACTGGGTCTACCTCAAGTGTTAAGAGGGTACCACCGTCAAAGGAGGGTAAGAATGCCCAGAAACATGCTTCCACAAGGTCTTCCCACTCCTTGGGTTCAAACAGTTATCAAAAGCCTCCATTGAAGAAGTGTCAAGGATCTTATGGTAATGGTGTTCGAGTCAATCCAGTTATTCTCAATGTTCCTTCTGCAAATCTATTTGGATTGGGTTCAATCTTCTTCAAAAATAGAGATAAGACAAAGAGAAAGTAATTTACAATGGGTTGTACTCCAAATTACAATTATCCTAATCTGCTAATCAATTGACTCTATCTTTTTCTATGTACTTTCTGGTTTTACCACATGATTAGGAATTTAGGTATAGGTAAAATTTGTATAAGCTGAAGGGTTGAGTCATCAAGACTAAGCGATAAAAAGGATGGACAGGGAAAGATATAATGCAGGCACATGCTTTGGGTCACAAAATGACAGGTAACTGTTCCTTTTATTGCTGGCCCTTGCTTGGTTTTCCTCTGTTTTGTTCTTTGGTCAGACAATGTCTAGATACATTGATTTTCATTTGCTTCTATTTTTTTTTCTTCCTTCTTTTCTCTTATTCTATATGAATAAAAGACTAAACAGAGAAGGTGATCGTACAATTGTATTCGAAAGAGCTTGAGTGGTTGACGTGTTTCCCCGCATTCGGTTGTTTTTGTCTTGCATGAATGGATTAATAAAATAGAAGTTCTCTGATTTTCTGGATTATCTGTGTGAACACTACTTGTGACTTGTGAGATGAGAATTTACAAAATTTAATTGCTAAATAACCATTGTCTTTTCGATATGTAAAGTTCAAAATTTACCAGCTCGAGAAAGATCAGATATATAATGAAACAGGACGATGATTGCCTATGGATCAATGGTGAATTCTTCTCTGGATGAGTCAGTTTTCACCTAACCATTTGTCAGGTATATGGCCAGTTGTTGCCTTCCTCTCTTTCTCTCTCTGCATTATTTAGTTGATCGAGGAATTCCCATGACAATCTACTAGTATTTTCCCACCGATTGGTGAAAAGTAGAGGATGAATGCCCTAAAATAACCAATCAAAGAAGTCGAGACTAGGAAAAGTTTATCATGAAATATAGGGTTCACATAAGTTGCTTCCTATAGTTTAACTAATTGTCAATTCAGTTTGTAATTTAATTTCTATTAATTGAGTTTTTTTTATCAATTTAATTCATGTTGTTAAGTTGTCAACTAATATTATTAAATTAGAATATGATATAGCAAATAAACTTTAGGTGACAATCTTAAGTAACAAAATTATCCCTCACTAATTAAAGTAAGACGAAAAAAAAAAATCTTTGTGATAATTTTATGTGTAAAATTACTCCTGTCTCTCTAATTAGATTATGATGTGGCAAAAAAATCAAGGTGGCAATCATACATGGTAAAATTGCCTCTCTCTCTATTATTCATGTTTTAAAATTTAATGTTAGGAACATATTTTATTTCCCCAAAATAATGTCATCTTGTTTTATTTTAATCAAGAGAAAAAAATAAAGAAAGAAAAAGTAGAAAGACTCTTGAGTTGCTATATTGCTTAATTAATTGCAACAATGGACTAAATAATAAATTTAATTAGTTAATGTGGAAATTAAGAGAGAGAGAGTAGATTGTCACTTAATTTTTTTGTCTCATCATACTTTAATTTAATGGTATTAGATGACAACTTAGTGATGTTGACTAAATTAACATGAATGAAAATTATAAAGATTTAATTGACCGAAATTAAATTACATGGACCAAATTGACAATTGACTGAAATTATAAAAATTAAACCTTGTATGATAACTTTTAAATAAATTTTTTTAAAATTTTTTTATTAAATATGAAATTAATTTGCGCATACAATTTTATAATGAACCTAACATTTCACATAAATTAATATATCATTTATACAGAAATAGTAGTTTATACTTCATAGAATTTAGCATGCAATTCAATCTAACAGGTGCATCATAAGGAGGAAGTGCATATCATTATATTTCATCAAATACCCTGCTTTTCATTTTCTAGATGCATTCATTTTTAGTGTATTTGGAAAACTCAAAATTTGAGAATTCAATTTAATTAAAAGTTTAATTTAACTTGTTTAGAATATATTTAAAGTAGAATTTAATTTATTTTTTAAATTTAAATTTTATTAGTGTTTTAAAGTCTCACCAAATTTGATGGGATTTCATTATCCAGAATTTATTTGGTGAGAAATTTTTTTTTCATCTTATTATTTCTTTAATGTAACATTAAGAAAGAATGTTATTGTAAAATTAACAATCTAACTGAATGCTCACTTTAACATACCATCTAAACAACGATATTTAATTGAACCATACAGAATTTAATACTTATTTCAAACACAAAAATTAATTAAATAAATAAATTCAATTGAATTTATTAAAAAAATAATTGAAATCTTAATAAATTTGGCTTCAAATACACCCTTTAGGACAAGTAAAGGTAAATTTCAAAATTTTACTATTAGGGGCTGGTACAAGGAAAATTTTGTTCTCCCAAGAAATATGATTCTTGGGAGTCATGGTTCCTAAGAATCTTGTTTTCAAGAATGTAAAAATTTTGTTTGATTGGTCTTGTAGATTCTTGGAAATTATAGATATTTTTGCGTTTGATTCAGAATTTATTTTTCTGAAAATTTAGGTAACTTTTACAAATATATCCCTATATATAAATTGAAATAAATTAATATTTAAAAAAAATAGGGGTTGATGGTTAGAGTTGGTGATTTGGGGTTTGGAGATGAGGGTTCGGGGGTTTGGAGTTTAGGGCTTATAATTTAGGATTTAGAGTTTAGGGCTTGGGGCTTGGGGTTGGGAATGGGAAGGGTTGGGGTTGGGGATGGGAATTTTGGGTTTGGAGTTTTGAGTTTGGGGTTTGGGGGTTGGAGATTTAGGGTTTAGGGATGTAAACACCTAATTTTGTCCAGGGATTTAAATTAATTAAAAAATCTAAAAAGAAATAAATTAAAAGGAAAAAGAAA
>JASKGM010084558.1:0-14192 GCA_034509205.1 Ceratonia siliqua | reverse complement strand
TGAAAATAAAACAAACACAACTATCCAACAATGAAAGAGAAGGAACAAAGTTACCGCCTTTTTGGATTGTTGAATGTGGTGCGCCTTGTATTGCTTCTTAAGCCGTGTCCCCGGCAACAGCACCAAAATTTGATTATGCCCAAAAACACTTCGCGGTTATCGCAGTATAGTATAAGGTGCCGATCCACAGGGAGACGGAGGAAATACTACAAGAATGTCACTTAAAGGAAATACCAATGAACAATTGATAAGAGAACAAGTCAATAACAAGATTTATCTAAATTATGCGATTAAGTGGAAGTGAAATACGGGTAAAGAAGTGATAAAGCTTTGGACTTCCGTTGATTGGATTCAACACCTTGGTGTATGTTTCAACTCAAATATTACTCAACTAAAGATTATAGCACCAAATCCCTAATTGGAACGTATAACAATGAAAAGCTCTAAATCTCTCATAATCAAACCTAGGGTTAAATCCTCCCTTTTGCAAACCATGAATTCCATCTCTGAAAACCAAATCAATTGACGACACTAAGTTAAGAAGCAACTATAATGCAGCAAAAGATCATGTTCATTACATGGAAACCATCTCTATTGAGTCACCATTAAAATCCATAAAACTATAACTCAACATCATAGAAGAATGTCTTTCAATGTCTCAAAGTAAGTAGAACAAACCAAATAGAGGATTCAACACAAGATTCATGAACAATAACACTCAAAAGATGAATTGAAACAATACCCAAGGGTTTTTACCAATCAATTTCTACCCTAGCTTTACCTAAAAACTAGCCAACCATGTTTGTTGACAAAACCAACACTCCATGGATGGCCATCTTCATCTTCAAGGATTAGGAAAAGAAATCTTCAAGCCTTTCAACTTGGAATGAGCCTCCTTTTCGTCCTCCTCAATCTCCAGACCAAGAGCACCATTTTTCCCCACACAAAAATCTCTTTTCTGATATAAAAATCGCAGGTTTTTAATGACAGGTCACGCACGAGCGCTGCGGCGCTAAGCCCTAGAAATCACTTTGCCGATTACTGTTCGGGGGCCGCGACGCCAAGATCTTGAGCTGCGGCTCCGACTTCACTGACTTGTGGGAGCTGCGGCGCTAGGTTTCTGAAGTCGCAGCGCCAAGTCCTCTGACTTGGCAAAATTTCATATTTTGAGCCCTGCGGCGCTGGCTTTCAAGGCAGCAGCGCCAGGACTTCTGACTTAAGTTATATTTATTCACTTAGAACCCTAAAATTGAAGCATAAGCTTGCTTAAGAGTTGATAATAGAGAATGGGAGCCAAGTATAAGAAAACATATTAAGTTCAATGATTTTCCTTCTTTTATAGCACATTTAGCTCAACAATAAGGCTTGTAGAGTGCATTTTCGCACACTCATCACCTAGAATTAAGGATTGCAATCATCATCTCAAGTTAGAGTAAATAAGGCTGTAACTATGCTCCTATACTTACCTGGTCGTAGGGCATGTTTTAAAGATGTTCAAGAGAGATTTTAAAGATCATGTGATAAAATACCAAGACAGTTTCATAATGTATTAAAGTCTTTAGAGAGATTAGGAAGAAATATTATAAAAATATGTTTAGAAATGCTACTGCTTAAGTATCTTATGCATGACGAATGCCACTAGCTTTACTTTAAGGATTGTATATGAACTATTGATGACATTCATATCGCTATCATTGCCCTTCATGATAAGAAGATATGTTTCACTGGAAGAAAGAAAACCACAACCATCAATGTTCTTGCAGTTTGTGACTTTCATATGTGCTTTACCTATGCAAGTGTGGGATGGGAGGTTCACCACATGACAAGGATTTTGATGAATACTATACGGGATCCAAACAAAAATTTTTCTCACCCACCTGAAGGTTATAACTTGTGTTTTGTTATTGCTGTTTTAGATGATGAAGTAAAAATGTGTTTCTAATATCCAAATTATCTTATTGCAAGAAAATACTACCTTGTGGATTCATGATAACCTACAATGAAGGGATTCCTAGGATCGTATAAAAACAAGGTATCATATTTCTATGTTCAGGTTGCGTCCTCCAGGATTTAGATCTCCTAATGACAAGTTTAACTTCCATAATTCAAGTTTGAGATATGTCATCGAAAGAACATTAGCTAGATAGAAGATATTGCAAAGAATGACAAGCTATAAGATCAAAACACAATTTGCATATGGTCATGTTTTGTTCTTTACAACTATATAAAAAGAATAGATGTTGATCTAGACCTTCTTCAATGCTTTGAGAATATTGATAACTTACAAGAGCAAAATGATCAAGGAACATATCAATGTGAAGAGAGACAAGTCACTAGAGCTTCATCTAGCTTATTGAAACTCCAATCTCTGTGAGAAAAGTTGTGCTTTGGAAGAAGCTCCTCAGAATACAATAACCACTATCATTAACTTCCATTTTTGCTACTGAATTCATTTATGCCCTGATATTTGCATCATGCGCTAGAGGAATTACGAATCTAGCAGACATCTTTTCTTGCATTCTGTTTCAAGGTTTTGTTAAAATGACTGCAAGACACTGGACCAAAGCCCTTTTGCGTGGAGTGTTGTGCCAGCTGAAATTTCATTACAGATCCTTTACCCCTGTTTTTTGTTGAATCTTTGTGAACTTCAGCTCATACATTTTTTAAAACGTGTTCTTCATTCGATATGTGGAGGGACTGGATATCTCCTTTGATCTGCCGTACTTCCTTTATCTGTCAGTTATATTTCTATCAAATACATACCTTTCTACCATTGACATCAAGGTAATCCCAGCAATTGGACAAATTTCATTAAGGTTTATGAGGCAACAAAACCTTAATTTAATTTAACTCTCCATTCTCTCATCAATCCCTTTCTGCATCAAGCATCAACATGATTCATGCATGTTTTCCATCAAATATTTATATTTAATCCTTTCACAATAGCTAAACACTCTTGCCTCAACAATTAACAATGAAGCATAAAAATAAGAAACGATATTGTATTTACGCCAAAACTCATTACAACAAACAAATAAATTTTCATCTCTCTCTTCTTTTGTTTTAAAACAATATAGAGACAGCCACTGTTCACATTTGTTTTCATTCGTTCAATTGTGTGGGAAAAGAAAACTGAGATTTGTACTTCTATAAATGGCAGCTAAATTGTGATTATCCAGAGAGCACTAGTGTCAAGTGATAATGAGCAAATAAGCTGTACACTCGATTACTCACATTAGATATAATTTCTTCCTTAATTGTTAGTGCTATATTTTTATTTCACCATTGGTAGATATACTACCTCAAGGAAGCTAATTTGTTTCGAGTATAATTGCTAGAGTAAATTGATACCTGTAGTTAATCAAGTAGAGCACGTTATATTGCTGCCCATTGCCTTCGTATCAGGCTTTTCGATATTTTTCTCTATAATGAATACTTTTCATGCCATATTTTTGTCAAATTTTGTGTTTAAGTTTATGTCGAATTTGATTTGCAGTTGAAGTGACCTTCTCAAAGTGTTATTAGCTAATTCATTTTCTCTGCTATTTGATCCCGTCCTGAAGGAACCAGATCAATGTACTAAACAGTGAACCAGATTATCTTTTCTTTTGTCAATGTTCATCCAGATAGGAAGTTTTATACGAAGTTGAAGGGTCTGAAAATTGTAATACAGAAGGTGCACCAGCCGCATCAAGCCAATCCACTGGCATTCATTATACTGATATCTGGGCTCGAGAGATGAACCAGAATTAAGTTCAGAAGGGTTAAGAGACATACATTGTGAAAAGCACATGAGGCATCAAACCAATCAACAATAAAGGAGGAAGAGAGAATTATTGATGTGGATGATCAAAGGAATACCAACACAGAAGAACCACCTACCAGTCATGGATTAGATTGTACATTGACTCAAATATGAGAATACTTTATGAAAATAATTTATGAAATGGGTAACTTTGGAGAATATGATTGTACGGCTCGCTTTTTTTAATTTATCATATATAATTTATTTTTTGTAATTGACAATTATTTTTTAGTAACAAGTCACAAATCATTTTAAGTGAACATTTATTCTTTTATAGTAAGAATTTGAGGCTGCCTTGAATATGATTATTGAAATTTGCACAAATTTTGCATTCATAAATATGCTTAAGTAAAATTAAAATTCTTCTTTATATAATTATAATTAGTTATTGGTTGTTAACCATACTTAGGTAGAAGGCTTGAGAGTGTAAGAATAATTCAATAATAGCTCATGTTATACTCTAAGGCTGTACAAGTTAGAGAAACAAAAGAATAATATAAAATTTCTTTTTGTAAAGTATCATGTTTACCAAAACTTGATTATTTATAGTTAAAAATTTTAAATTTCATAAAATTATAATTCCAAATTTCATAATAATAATTAACTAAAAATTGTTATTTTAAAATTTTGAAATTTAATTTTAACAAAAAATTATAATTTTTAAAATTTATGTTAAGTATTTTTTTTATCCAAATATTATAAAAAAATATGTTTACATATCATTTTTAATAATTTTAATTTTTATCAGTAAAAAATGAGTTTACATTTTTGCCTATAATTTTTTTAATTTAAAAATACTTATCAATTATAGCAATCAAACGTAAAATAACTTTTATTTATAATAAAAAAAATTTACTTAAAGCACTGCAAAATTTTTCTTTTAAACCTATGCAAATGAGCCACACACCTTACACATTTATTTTATACTCTTTGGGCCCTATACTCAAGGTTTGTGTGCTCACTATGGTAACAGACGTTGTTAGTGGTTTACGTGAGTGACCTTAAGGGCCTCCGGAGGTTGTTGCGAAGATTTGCCCAAGTTGTTACCTACATCATGGATCTGGTCTATGAGGGACTTTTAAGGCCCAGTACTACTTGGTTTGTTGGCTAGGGTCTACACCTTTGTGGTGGGAGCAATTTAAGGACCTTTGATCCATTAGGAACATAGTTTCACCATAAAAACCATGTGCACTATAGAATATATACCTTAGATATTATCCAAATATTTAAAACCTTCAATTAGTGTAGTTATCCCAACCTAAGGTATCTTGGAATTAAGACAAATGGAGCACATATTTTCATCTCGTGCATCATCGCCACATGTCAATAAACCTAGGATAAGGAGTTACAAATTGTAACGACACACTTGAGCAGCTAATCTATGTCAAACATAGGATAACCACGATCAAAGTATTTGCATTAGAAACCTGTCCTTCCTAGTGGGTTCAAGACCACGAAGCATTATAATATAGCATGTATTGTCATTCTTACATTTCTCATATTAAAAAAATTATCCCTCAAAAGGGAACCCTTTTATGAATATGTTTCTCCTTCATGTTCATATTAATTGCCAACAGAGTGAGGGAATTATTAGGTATGTCATTTGGCATTTTTTAAATTATTATCGTGAAGAGACCCAAGTCTCTCCCAAGTTATTAATGCGCACTTTTCTCTCCTAAATCCCGCTACAGGCTTCGTAGGTCTTGCCACAAGTACCTGTCCAAGTCTCACTATGAGGCATCATCATATATAAAGTCCTACCACAAGTACGAGGTCCTTCCAAAGACACATTTCGAAGTCTCGTCCGGGCATCCAGCAGGTTTTCCTGGTATAAAATTTCTATGCAGCGAGTTTCTTGGATTAAAAAAATGAACAGATACAAAATACAAAAAAAAATTATATAAAAGTGTAAGGAATGCACTCTATACAACGGGGTAGATGCTTTGCACTGGAGTTTTCCTGGTGTAAAATTTCTAATTTAGATTTAAGATGCAGTTGAGATAATCGTAGTAATTTAATGCGTATTAGACGACCATAATGAAAAAAAAAATATACATTAAAGTGCACACGCTCCAGAAAAAAGACAATGTATCGTAGTCGTCTAACGTGTACTATATGACAACAATGCAACTGTATCACATACAGTTGAGCATCAATTGTATCGCATACAGTTGAGCGTCAACTGTACAAGATGTTAATCTTAAAATCTCTATTTAACAAGTTTACCTAGATAACAAATTTAAATAGATAAAAAATAAAAAATTGAAAATAACACTTTATCTAGTAGGTTTTCCTAAATAGATACTTTGTCCCAGGTGCTTTTTAGCATAATTTTTTACAATTCCTACACCCTGAAACCATTTTGACCCATTTTCTGACCTAAATATTTTAATTTGGGCCATATACTCTTTTAGTTTGGGCCATATACTCTCAACTTCCATGAATATAATGTAGCACGTGTAAAGCACGAGTACTAAACTAGTAAATGAAAGGGCCAATTAGTTTAGCAAGTTCTTAGGAAGCATTTGATACTAAAAATATTTTCATATTTTTGGAAAAGTTTAAAGTTAACTTTCTTTTATTTGGTAGAAGATCTAAAAAAATATTCTTTAAATATAACTTTTTCTTGGTATCCACTTTTTTCATAATTTACAAATGAAACATTCTCTTCAAAACACATGGATTAAAAAAAATTTTAAGAGAGAATAAAAAATTTGAGGATGTTTTATTACCCAAATACCCCTATGATAATATCCCCAAATCAAAAAAATAATCAAAGTCATTACTTGTTAGTAGAAAACCCTCAAATCAGAACAAAGTCCTCTTGCCAACAACTACTATGGTTCTCCATCCTCACTTTGCACCTCTCGCCAACAGCCACCATCAAGCTTCTCTATCTTAGGTCACCTCCTCTCACCAATAGCCACCGTCGTACTTCTATATTTAATAAATATAATAATTTTTATATTTAATAAATGTATTCATTAAAATTAATTAATATGAGAATATGAAATTATTATAAAATATTTATAATGACAGAAATACTTATAATGATTTTTATATTTAATAAATATAATTGATTAAAATTGATTAATATGAAAATATAAAATTATTATTATAAAATATTTATAATTATAAAATTATTTATAATGTTAAAATTATTTTGGTATATATATTATTTTACTTAATTTCTTTTAACTCGATTAAAAGGTATTTCTATAAATTTACTTACATTACTGGAAATATGTTACATGAAACAAATATAAGAATAGAAATGTTACATTTTATTCCCAAAAAAATTAGGTAATAACCAAACTCATTTTCTAATTTTTTCTGAAATTTCATTATAAGAATAAAATATTTCTAAAATGTAACGTTCCAAGACATAAAACATTTTTAATAACAAAGGCCCCTTAGTAGTTAGTGTAGGACATAGAGTTCAAATTTTGGCAGGGGGAAGTTTGAGGAAATGGAAAGGTTTAGGTCCCATTGTGCAATTTGTGCAAGCCACACCAATGAACCCAAAAAAAAGTTAATAAGGAAAATTTGAATTGTCCCATGGTAAATATATTAAATACATAACTTGAATTATACAAAAAAAATATAATGTTATAACGTTATATAATTTTTACTTAATTTTATGATATATTTTATATTAAAATAATTCAATTTTTTTTTTTATATAATGCGAATGCACATCTGGTTCTATATTGTTACGATTGTCTTATTTAATGTTATTTATAAGATATGCCAAACATGACCTTATTTTACATACATGCCCTTGGCAGTTCGTTCTGAACAGGGAAAGAGTGGATTTTTCGATCGAGTACAACTCTGTGTTTCAATCCAATCGTAATTGACTACAATTCAATTTCAAAATTTTTTAACCCGTATTATGAAGTATCTTTTTAAAATTTTTTTCTGACAAAATGGTCCAAAGACCCCATCACATCAATTATAAATAAATAAAATTTTTAAGGGAGTTATTGTTAACAGTAAAAGGGTTTTTAATTTTTTTTTAATTTTTTAAAATTAATTAATTAATTTTTATAATGTAAATTTTTTAAAAAATTTTTTAAGATATTTTTATATTTTTTGTAAAATTTTTTAAGTTACAAATGAATAGTAAAAAAATTATAAATAAATAATAAAATGAATGTAAAAAATTCAATAAAATATTAAAAAATATTTTAAAAAACATTAAAAAATATATATGAGATAAAAAATATTTAATTAATTTAAAAAATATATAATAAATAAATAAATAAATAATGGGGGGACGTAACTTAGTCCCCCACTTTTAATTGCTGAGCCAGTTAAGGTTAGGTTTGTTTGGACTTATTTTAAGAATAAGTTAGTTTTTTTAAAAAAATAATATATTTTGATAAAAATATACCTATTTGTTTGAACTTATAAAAAATAATAAGTTAATAAAAATGGAGAAACTCTCCTATAATTTTAGTTTTTCTTAATAAGGAGAAAAAATATAAGAGAGAAAAATTTTTATTTCCAAAATTATCCAACATTCTTTAAAAGTCATTCTTAATTACTGCATCTAAATATAAAATAACTTATTCTTAAAAAAAAACATTCTCTGGTAATTCAAACAAACAGACCCTAAGGCCCTGTTTATTTAAACTTATTTTAAGAATAAGTTACTTCTTTTCAAAAAATAATACATTCTAATAAAAATATACATATTTATTTGGACTTATAAAAAAAGTTAATAAAAATAAAGAAAACTTTATAGGAGAAGTTACAAATTTTATCTTTTATTGATAAGAAAAAAAATTAGAAGAAATAGAAACTTTCAAAATAATCCAATATTCTCTAAAAGTTCTTCTTAATTATTATATCTAAATATAAAATAACTTTTTCTTACAAACAAATTATTCCTAAAAAAAAAACAGTATTTTTTGATAATTTTAAATAAAGACTCGACATAAGTGAGGCCTCCAACTATGACTTACATGTATTAAAGTTTATTACGTGATAAAGTGAAAACAAAAGCAAGAGGGTGGCATACTGGCATGTGCCCACAGACCTGCAATTTTCTCTTATCCCATGAAAAGGTCGGCATTCCTTCTCCTAGTGGAATCTTCCTCGTTTTCCTCATCCTTTTACAAAATTGCTAAACTACGCTCACTATAAAATTTGGACAATGATACTTAAACGACGCAACTATATTCATAATTTTTTTTTCTAAATAAACTTTTTTATGAAGGAAAAACAAAACTAAATTTTCCGTCAGTGTAAAATATTTAGATAAAATATTGTATTTACGTACCATTTTATTATGAGACAAACCACATATTTCAATTCTTCAAAGATAAATTCACTATTAATTAACCATTTCAAAGTTTTTTTTGGTATCAATTGAATCTTTTAAAGATGAATTTTGCATTAATTAATTCTTTTAAATATTAATTTTATGTCATGTTCATCCAAATTTAAAAGTGAATTGACAAAAATCAATATCAATTAATACAAAAAGGTGTTAATTGATATAAAAATTTTAAAAAGCTAATTGATGATGGACTCATAATTTGAAGGAGCAAAATAAATAATTTAGGGTACATTTTAATCAATTATATTTAATTTAATTTATTCTATTTTTTAATATAACTTATTTGGTATATTATTGAGAATAGAATTTATATAAATTTTTAAATTTTTAAATTTTACAATATTGTTAAATCCAACTAAATTTGATAGGATTTAACTATTAAGAATTTATTTAGTGATAAGAAGATTTTTTTTATTAGTTTTTTGATGCACCATTAAAAAATAATATTTTATAAAATTAATAATTAAATTTAATATTTTAAAATATAATCTAAACTATAAAATTTAACAATATTTATTCAAAATAAAAAATTAATTAAATAAAATAATTTATTTTTAATCAATAAAAAATTAATTAAATTCTTAATAGATTAAATTACAAACACCTAAAAGTTGTCAATTAAGATACCAAAAACTCACGCTTATGTCAGTTATGTGTATTACACATGAATCAAAAAACTTATTTCTTAAGAAATAAACAATTACAATTTTAATTAAGAATAATAGGCAACATGTAAAAAAAATTAAAACCTATTAAAATTTGGTCAGAATATATTTTTTGTCCCTTAACTATGCATGAAGTGCCTTAACTTTTAAATGTTATCAACATGTAACACCCTAAAGTCAGAGGAGTTTAACGAGAATTTTGAACCATTTGAAATCTTAATATGTCAATGTGCATTCAGACCAACACATAAAGATTTGAGACAATCCAATATCATGAGCATGTAAAGAATGGAATGAAGGAGCTTGCATTAAATTTCAAGCATGTCTAGGCAAGATTATAGATGCAGTCAACCTCACCCTATCTTGCAGTTGACCTACCCTCAAGGGATTTCTATAAATAAAATGGTGCTGTTGTTTCACAAAGAGAAGGGAGCAATGGTTGGGGAGTTAGGCCTAGGGGCCGTGGAAGAGCTCTTTAGGGGAGGTTCATGCTGCCAAAATTCAACTACATCTTTTCTAAGTGATTTCTAAGCATTTTTTGTTGCATTTTACTATTTATGGGTAACGGAAAAACCAATGTGGGGCTTCCTAGGAATCACCACTAGTACCTAAAGTGCGATGGAGTTGTCAACCAACTATCTTAGCCCTAGTGGGATGTTCGGTGGCTTGGGAAACCACATACACTAGATATTTTTGGATTTAGCTTATTTTGAACTTTTTCATTATTTCAAGTAAGAGAAACTTTACGCAAACGATACTTAATGGCAAAATTGTTATAGGCATTGTTTTTAGTGCCATTAGGAGTAGTTCAAAAACAATGGTTGGACCTAGGAAGCTACGATGATGTGGGCTTAAATTTGAAAGAACTCAAGTAAGGAAAATCTCTCCCAAAGCATAGCACTCTTGAGGGTAGGAAAGGTATGTAGAAAGAAAATTTGGTAAATTAATGAGGAAAGAGAATTGCTAGTAGAAATTTATAGGTACAGTAGGAACTGGTGGAAGGATTTGAATAGGCATTAAATTGTGTGATGAAAAAGGGATTGTATGGGGATAAACAACTTATAAGGAAAGGGTGAAGTGAAGTAATGATAAGGTAAGGCCAAACAAGAATGTTCACTTAGACTAGTAAGAATTGTTAAGGCTAAGAGTGAAATGGGCATGGCAAAAATAATAGTAAATGAAAAGGAACCATAAATAATAAATAGAGAAGTTAATATAGAACAAGGAAGGGCTTCGGTGACTAAGGATGGGTATATTAGTAAGCGAAGGTTACTTAAGAAAAAGGTTAAGAACCCGAAAAAGATAAGGATAATTATATATATATATATATATATAATTGCAAAATATGTCCAAAGGGACACTTAAAGGAAAAGGCATTAGATTGCATGGTGAGGATCACGTATGGCATGACACAATATATATGTTTTATATTTATTATCCTCTTTTTCCACAGAGCATTTCAACATCATTTCTTTCTTGAACAAACCATATTTATTTGTATTGTTATTGTGATCTCATGAAACTTTGTGATTTTTCATACTCGATGAAAAGGATTCATAACATTTTGTTTCAAATAGATAAACTTTATGGAAGATCTTAGTATGTGAGGATTTGTGACTTGGGAGGGCATATGTATCGCAATATTATGATTTTTTTTTTCATAACTTATGGGTTTTAGGATCCATAGTTGTATGATGGTAGAACCGCTAGGTGCACCTAAATTATAATCTCTACCAGTTGAGTTGAGTTTGGTTACTCAACTCCCCTTTAGTTGAGTTAAGTCCCAGAGGCTGAGTGTAGAGACATCGCCTTCATACTCCCTAGTTGAATTGAGTCCCAGGATTAGTTGAGTTGAGTCCTGGAGGTAGGCTATTTGGGTTCTTCCATGAAAGTATATGGAATCCCCATACTCATTATTTGATTTCACTTTGAATTGACAAATTGGGACCTGGATTTGTAATCTTGGATTACTTGAAATTTTATTTTCATAAAGAATCTTTTGAGGTATATTATTTCTTTAATGCCTATCATTGCATTCCTTATGACATATTGGGAAGAGTAAGGAGAGGGCAGTTAAAGAATAGAGATGAGTATTCAAGAACCATGCATACATCCATTGCAAGTAAGGAATTAAATTTCGTTTCAAGGTACCATTTTGGTCAAATAGGAAACAAAAATATTTTGAAATGTTTCAAAAATTTCGTAGAAAAGAAATATTTTTAAAGAAACGTTTTGAGTAATTTTAAACTAATTTTTTTAAAAGGATTATAACATAATAATAATGATAGAGATATAAAAAAGTAGACAATATAGTGTTGAATAATTACATTATCATTCAAATAACATTAATAAAATCAATGTTCATAAATTTTGACAACACTTAATATACAAAAATCAATTCTTAATGTAAATTTTGACAATATTTAGAATTCATAATTTTTTTATAAATTACTTTTATTAATATAATATTTTTTATTTTTTTTAAACTAACATTGAAGTGTAAATATATTAATATACTCTTATTTCTTACTTTTTAAATAAATTGATATTAAAGAAAAATTGAAGATAATGAAAGATAATTTACCATTTGTTCCTACTCAAAGAAACAAAAATCAAATCAATATATAATTATATTACTATAATTATATAATATCTTAAATCTAATTATATAATAATAGAATATTACTATGTGATAAATCTATTATCTATAACATTATAACACTTATCTTACCTGCATTCAGAGTCTAGACTCCGTACACCATAGTGAGAGCGAGAGGCAATGAAGGTGATAGCAAGTGGCGAGCACAATCTTCCAGATCAACACTTTTAATTCCACTTATGTGAGCAAAAGGCGTTAGACAACAACAAGTGGCGAGTGTCGATCTGGAACTGGTAGAAGGAATCATATGGTTGAAAATGGGATATGGGAGACTGGGACTGGGACTCGATAAGAAGGGTTGGATCTAGGACTCTGACTCAGGCACCAACCAAGATTTGTTTTTCAATTTCAACTTGAGATTCTAATTTCATATGGTTTTAACATTTCTCTAGAAAATTTGGTTTGAAGGGATTCTCCGTAAATGAGTTAGAGACTCAGATTTCTTGAAAAATTTAGGAATCTCATATTCGTCCGTTTCGTTTGAAAATAACCGAAATGTACACATTTCGTTCGAAACTCTTCAATTTTTTTAGTTTTCCATGGAAATGTTTAATTTTCATTATCAGGTTGCGGTTTCGTTTCGGTAATCTACGAAAGGTTTCGACACAGAATTTTCATCCTTGATTGCATGAGTTATGATTATGTTTTGTTGGATTGGTTTTTCTCATAAAGCTTTGTGTAGCTCACCATTTCAGAGACTTTGTTTTTCTTTTGCAGGTTCATTCAACATATAGATGCTTTTCTCCTGTCCGATTCCAAAAGTTGCAGGTAAGAAAGGATTTAGGTTGAGAGAGAATACAAAATATAGTCATGTATATTAAGAGACTCAGTCGTATATTTAAGTGTATAAGGGAAATCGTTTTAATGAGCATTGCCTATTATTTATAAATGACTGTAAAGTCTTTGTATAAGATGTGGCCAGGTATATGTGATTGATAAGGCTTGCTTGGGTTTATGAATCAAATGACCTTTAATCCTAACGCCGATCATGGTCTTGGGATTGGGTCATGACATAACAATTCCCCAAACCTAACTATGTGAGGATCCTTAACAAAAGTATCTAATGTGTCATTTTTAATGTTTTAAAAATTGGATCGGTCATTGAACATGTGAAGGCAGAGTGTTACTTGTTAATGGTTCAACCGGGATTAAATTGCAACTGAATCGAATTTGAATTAAATAATATTTTTTAAATTTATATTATATATTATATATAATACTTATTTTTTATTTTTTACCATTTAACTTTAAAGTTTAAACTATATAATATATAATCCTCATTTCTCTATTTTTTACCATCGCATGGACTAGTGGAGTACAACTAATATAACTCAAGTAAAGTACACCTAAGCAGCTAAACCTATATCAACAATTAAAAAAGAATTCAAGTGAAGTACATCTAATATAAAAATATAATATTAAGTGTTTGTCACAACGTGACGGCCGGTGAAATAGCCATCATTTTATGACTTTAGGCGCGTAAGGGAAAACGTAGAGAAAATGGGAGTTGCCACCAATTAATTAGAAGGATAATTGAGATCCTAAAAAAAGAAGGGAAAACTAGCTCTCGAAACCAGAGGAAAGGTTCGGGAGTCTAATTACGCGTACGGAAGGTGTTAGGCACCCTACATGATCCATTCCTAAGGATGGTTACCCTAAATTGTTTGTGCTTAATTAATTTTACTGTATTATAATTACCCCATTTATTTATAAAAT
>JASKGM010084537.1:0-11963 GCA_034509205.1 Ceratonia siliqua | reverse complement strand
AAAGACAGCGGTACGGGACAAACCTCAATACCTGGAAAATTCAAAAGACAGCGGTACGGGACAAACCTCAATACCTGAAAAATTCAAAAGACAGCGGTACGGGACAAACCTCAATGCTTGGAAAAGACAACGGTACGGGACAAACCTTAATGCCTGGAAAATTTAAAAGACAGCGGTACGGGACAAACCTCAATACCTGGAAAATTCAAAAGACAGCGGTACGGGACAAACCTCAATACCTGGAAAATTCAAAAGACAGCGGTACGGGATAAACCTCAATACCTGGAAAAATTTGCCCAAAACAGAATTTGTTTTCAAGAAGGAAAGCATGTTTCTAATTCAAGAAATTGCTCAGGAGGTGGGAGATTTTACTTACAACAAAGGGAAAACTTGAAAAATTGGATTTGCAGAAGAATTTGGATGCCACAACCAAGTCCCCACGCAGCAGAATGTATGGTAGCAAGTAATGTCCTAAATAGCCATGGCTATGGCAGTACGCGTTCACGAAGAAGGGACGAACACCAGTGTGGTTGGTGGTGGCTAGGCAGACGTGGACCAGGGGGTGACCGCCGATAACAGAGCGATGGTGGCCAGCGACAATGAACCTCACTGAGGAGATGATCGCGTGAGGAAGATGACGGTTTACGGCAGGGGAAGTGGAAGGCTGAAATAGGGGAGTATTTGAGGTTTTTTGGATGGGGTATTTAGAGGGGGAGAAGAAGGGCCTTGTTGCAAATTCCTTAAGTTTTTAATTTTGTTAAAATTTGTTGTTTAGTCCCTCAAGTTTAAGTTATTTGCATTCTGATCCTTATTCATCATTTTTTTTTCCCGAGTATTACAGCTAAATATAGAACACTTTTGGCATGAAATTGAAACACCTTTAAAGCCAAATTAGGCTTAGCTTTGAACTAAAAGCAAAATCAAATTTGGATCATGGATGAAGTCCACCCGTAAGCACACATTAAAGCCTCACTTAGAATCAGGGATGGAACCTCCAACCAGTAAATCAAAGCACTTTCATCTTAGAGCCGAACGTAAATATGATTTTAGGATGACATCAAAATATTTGAAATACATGCCAGAATCAAATTTAAATCAAAATACAGCTCAAGTTGGTGTTATCAAGCAAACCAGTGGTACTCCCAAAAACAAAAGTAAACTTAAATTCGTAAGTTTAAAACATACAATCAACTTCACCCTAATTCATGACTTGAAGTTTAACTTTACAACCATCAGAAATGCAGTCCCCAATAATAAGACACATCATGTTTAATCTAAAATCCTTTCCTCCAGAATAAACTTGAACTAAGATGAAAGAAATAGGATAGAGTGAAACTAAACCATTATCCCATTTTAATAGGGACTCGGATTAAAATCAATCCTAAACCGTATCCTTTTGAATCAGTCACCAACCAACCTCATGAAAATAAAATATATTTAGAACCACTAGTCATAATGCAAATCGATTAGGTTATAACACAGATGCTCAATCAAAATACCAAGTGAAAATTTTACTTTGATGCTTTGGAATAACAATCTCTAAATCCGTACCTCAAAATCATAAGTATAGAAGCAATGCCTCCAATTTCTCTAAAATTTCTATGAAAGCTCCTCAGTATGCCCCCCTTTTCTCTCCTGCACAAGGTCTATTTTATAGGCAATTAGAAATCCTGAGTGTGCTATGGCGAGCTGGATAGAGGGAAGCACGGGTGTGAACTGGTTGCGAGTGGGTGTGTGTAGAGAAGCTAAGCTGGTACAGAGGCCACGGCTTGTTGTAGAGTAGAGAGTGGACTGGTGTGTGTTAGTACGAGGCGCAGGGGGCGTGTATGATAGGGCAAATTATGGGAGTGGAGCAGGGGGATGCATTAGTTGTGCTTGAGGGACCATCGAGCTTATTGTGCAGCGCCAAGGTGAAGCAGAGAAATGGTGTGTGTGTGCAAACTGAGAGCATGCTTTAGTGCATTGCAGAGAAAAGTTCAGGGGGGACGACTGAAAGGAAAGAAATGTTAGGTTAAAAAGGGGAACCGGGTTATGGGCATGGACCGGTTAGTGGGCTGAGTATTAATGGGGCCAAGAGATGTTGGCCTGGAGAGCTTCTTGGGGCTGAAAATGATGGAAGAAGAAAGAAAGAAAGAAAAAAAGAATGGACTTTGGTGAATTGGGTAATTGGGGAGAGAAATTGGGTCAAGGTGCATTTTTGTTTTTTTTTTTGTTTTTATTTTATTTGACTTCCAAATGGAAATCATGTAATTCTCCTATATATTTTGGTTTTGTTTTTTTTTTTTGTTTTTATTTATTTTTTATTTATTTTTTATTTTATTTGAAAGCTACTTGGAAAAAATCAGGCATTGACAGTTGCCCTTCTTTACTTGTTTCTTGGTGGAAAAAATGAAAACTGACAGTTTTTTAGGTTTACCTATAAAGAACAGGTAAAGATAAAAAAAACACATATTTTGTCCAGAAGCAAACTCTAGAGGCAAAGTGAGATTCCACATGTAGCAAGGGTAAACATCGCATTAGACTAGAATTTATCAAAATCAACGAAGAACACTTTACGAATCGGCCAGGGAATCACTGCATGAAATTGAAAGAAAAATTTGGAGTCTGGCAAGGGAATCGCCACATGCCAAAAAGAAAAATTTGAAAATTAGCAAGGGTAAACACGAATCTACCAGGGAATCACCGTATGAAATCGAACAAAAAATTAGGAATGGTAAGGGAATCGCCACATGCTAGAAAGAAAAATTTGAAAATCAGCAAGGGTAAATACTGCATTAAGCTAAAATTTTCAAAATCAGCGAAGAATACTTCGCAAATTTGCCAAGGAATCACCGCATAAAACCAAAAAAAAAATGGGAGTTTACCAAGGGAATCGCCGCATGCTAGAAAGAAAAATTTGAAAATCAGCAAGGGTAAACAACGTATTGAGCTAAAATTTTCAAAATTAACGAAGAATGCTTTGCGAATCTACTAGGCAATCACTGCATGAAATTGAACGAAAAATTGGGAGTCTGGCAAGGGAATCGTTGCATGACAGAAAGAAAAATTTGAAAAATAGCAAAGAATACTTCGTGAATCTACAAGGGAATCACCGCATGAAATTGAACAAAAAATTGAGAGTCCGGCAAGTGAATCGTCACATGCTAGAAAGAAAAATTTGAAAATCAGCAAGGGTAAACACCGCATTAAGCTAAAATTTTCAAAATTAGTAAAGAATACTTCGTGAATTGGCTAAGGAATCACTGCATGAAACCGAACGAAAAATTGAGAATTTGGTAGGGCTTCTCAAATCATACCTTACTCCTCGAAGAAAAACTTGATCCAAGTGTTCTCACTTTCAGGACCTACTTTATCCATTCTTTCATCTGATGGCTTTCTGTTTGATCATTTTATAGGAATTGTTATATGCCTAGTCATCCAATCATAATCCGAAGCTGGGAACATTTTTCTTTGACTTTAATGGATGTTGAATTAGATTATACCGAGTAAGCCACTCTATAGTTTTTGATCTGGGACATATATTTTTGATCTGGAATCAATTTAGGATCTCGTGTTTGCCATTCTCCTTTGACTTAGTATATGATAAGGGCTGAATCTCCGAAAACTTCCAATTTCTTTATATTCATTGATAAGGCTTCTTGTAATTCGCTAACACAAGCCTTATATTTAGCAGTATTATTTGTACATCCAAAGTCTAGTTTTATAGCAATTGGAAACTGTCTTCGTTCTGGAGAAATAATTATTGCTTCAAGTCCATTTCCATGCACATTTACAACCCCATCAAAATACATCTTCCAATTCTCTTTGGTCTCATCTCTTCTATTGCTAGTATATCCTCGTCAGGGAAATCAAAATCCACTGTTTGATGTTCATTAATTGGACTTTTAACTAACTGATATGCAATGACACTCCCTTTGATTGACTTTAAAGTGACGTACTTTGATGTCATACCTTGATAACATTGCCTGCCATTTGCTGACCTTTCCTGACATGTGGGGTTTCTCAAAAACATACTTCAAGGGATCTATTCGAGAGATAAGCCAAACAGTATAGTAGGCCATATACTGGTGGAGTCGTTTAGCTGTCTAGGCCAAAGCATAATATGTTTTCTCAATAGAAGTGTAGCGACTTTCACATTCATTAAACTTCTTACTTAAATAATAAATCACTCTTTCTTTCTTACTGTTCTTCTCATGCTGACCGAGCATAGCTCCTATGGATGTTGGTAAAACCGAGAGATAAAGCAACAAGGGTCTCCATTGAGTTGGTGGAACCAAAATAAGAGGATTCTGCAAATATGATTTTACTTTCTCAAAGGCTTCTTGACAATCTTCATTCCATTCACCAAGATTATTTTTCCTTAACAATCTGACCATCGATTCATAAGTGCGTGTCAGATTAGCGATGAATCTAGCAATATAATTAAACATTCCTAAGAAACTCCTCACTTCTTTCTCTGTTCGGGGAGGTGGCATGTCTTGGATAGCTTTAACTTTGTCTGGGTTAATTTCGATCCCTGTCTGACTTACAATGAAACCTAATAGTTTTCCAGATGAAACCCTAAAGGTACACTTATTTGGATTCAAACGGAGCTTGAACTTCCTTAACCTTTCAAATAGCTTTCTTAGTACTATCACATGGCTTTCCTGTTCACTGGATTTTGCCACAATATTTCCCACATACACTTCACTTTTCTTATGCATCAAATCATGGAATAATGCTACTATTGCCCTTTGGTAAATAGCACCAGCATTCTTGAGACCAAACGGCATCACCCTATAGCAATAAGTTCCTCACTGTGTTATGAAAGTAGTTTTTTCTTTATCTTATTCATTCATAGGGATTTGATTGTATCCCAAATATCCATCAATGAAAGAGTACCTATGATTAAACTTTATATTATTCACCAGCACATCAATGTGAGGTAAGGAAAAATCCTTCTTAGGAATTGCTTCATTCAACTTTTGATAGTCAACACACATTCTGACCCTCCCATTCTTCTTAGGAACCGAAACTATATTCGCCACTTATTCAGGGAAATGGGCTACTTCAAGAAACCCTGCCTCAATTTGCTTCATTACCTCTTCTTTTATTTTTAGAGATAATTCCAGCCTTATTCTTCGTAATTTCTGTCTTGTTGGAACATAATTCGGATGTAAAGGTATTTGGTGTGATGCAATTTGGGGCTTTAGCCCTGGCATATCTTGATAAGATTATGCAAATACATCAATGAACTCCTTAAGGAAGACGATCATTTCTTCTATCTCTGGGTTATTTACAAGTTTAAGTTCTTTTATATCTTCATTTGTTCCTATATTTATCATTTCTATTTCTTCATTATGAGGAATTATTCCTTTCTCAAATGATTCAATTATCTTCGAGAACCTTTCCACTGTTTCATTATCTTCTTCTTTAAAATCACAGATATTCATATCCATTTAGCATGAGAATCAATTAATGGCTGCTGATAAATTTCATGGGAGCAAGATGATTGGAAAGCAATAATTTCCCTGAATAAAAAATGAAATTAATCAAGAATATTTAAAATATGAGTGGAATGAAAGGAACACAAAATGCGATTTCATTTAATTAGATAAAATAAGGTCTAACATTTGATAAAACTCAAGCGGCTTTGGACTTTAGCCAAATGAGTCGAGACTAAAATTAACTATTACTCGTAAGTACAAATATCAGGAATTGGCTCCGCATCCCAGTTACTAAGCAGCGTGCTTCCTCTATCTAGCCTGATCCATGATTTCCACCATCCTCCACAGCCTTTATAGACCCATCCGGATAACGAGTTTGAGCTCGTACCGGGAATGTATCATAAAGAGGGACAAGGCCTTTACTAGCCTTCTTTCTGCTTTTAGGATCACAACTTATCCCTTCCCTCTGTACATTGTCAGTCATTTCAATGGGTGAATTAATTCCTTGTAACTTTATGCCTAAGCCCTTGCCCGACTGGTATCCATTCTTTCGCAGTATTTCTTCTCCCAATTCTTTGGCTTCATATCCTTCCCTTTTTTTGGACCTTCTTCTATAATTTCTAACGTATGGAATGAGCTATCCAAAGCTTGCTCAGCAGCCTCAACATAAGGAATAGAGACAAGCTTAGAAATTAACATGTATTCTTCACTCTTGATAGTTATAATACTGCCCTGATTAATGAACTTTAGCTTTTGATGCCATGTAGATGGTATTGCTCACGCAGCATGGATCCATGGCCTTCCTAACAACATTGAATAAGATGGCTCAATGTCCATAACTTGAAACAGCACTTGGAAAGTACTAGGGTCAATCTCCACACCCAACATAATGTTTCTTTTTACCTTTCTTTGGGAGCCATCAAATGCTCGTACTACAAGATCGATTTCCCTTATTTCATCATGATTAATTGATAGTTGCATCAGTGTAGAGTAAGGCAGAACATTCAAAGCAGATCCATTCTCTATCAAAACATTCGCAATGGTAGAACCTCTACACTTCATAATGATGTGTAATGCTCTGTTGTGCATACTATCTGATGCACTCAAATCTTCCTATGAAAAGGTGATCGTGTTAGCAATCTTTACATAATTCACCAGGTTTACAAACTTCTCTGGAGTAATGTTGGGTGCAATATAAGCTTGATTCAAAACTTTTTGTAAAGCTTTTTGATGTGCTTCTAAGTTAATGATTAAGGCCAAAAATGAGATTTTTGCTTAGGTTTTTCCCAATTGCTCCAGAATATCACACTTGCTTTGCTTCATAATTCTGAGGAATTCCTCCTCATGATCATTGGAATCACCAGCAGTAACTTCTACTACCTTATCTTTTCCCTTCTTTTGGTTATTCAAAAATTCCAGAGCATAGACTCCCTTACTCCTGGTGAGTCCCCTAATGGAAACATTGCTCACATTATTTTCTTCTTTACCTACCTTCTTGGGATCATATGCACTTAACGGTATTAGATTGCACCATGTCACCGTTGGCGTATAGATCCATGGTACTGTACTAACTTTCTCAAATGGAAAAGGCAAATGAAGCTTAATTATTAATGTGAGGGTCTGAACTGTATTCATTGATGCTTCTGGATTCACAATAAAAATCATGGGGTTCAGAAATAAGTCTTCTTCATTAATCACGATAACTTTTTGGGTATAAGATTCCCTTAAACATTGAATTATACCCAGTATCATGAACTTTTGTAAAAGCCTCTTGAATGTCTGGCATTGTTCAATATCATGCCCCATTGCCTGCCGATGGAAAACACATTTTGCCATGTCATCGAGGTATTCTTTTTCTTTCTGCAAGTCATCATCTCATTCCAATTTGTATCCTGCAGCCACCAGACCTTTAAAGATTGCTTCCTTAGGCATCTTTATATCCATCACATTCTTTACAACCTATTTCCTTGAACAATAGGATTAATCATGCCACTTGCATTATGGTCAGGCAACGGATTAGTGTTAATGTTAGGTCCTCCTTGGTCCAACTTGACAATCTTATGTTTATAAAGCTTAACTACTTGTCTTCGAAAAGCATCATAGGATTCTATATTGTGACCAATCATGCCATAATGATACATATACTTCTTATTGGGGTTATACAAGTGGGAAAAGGGGGTTGCATTGGTTCAATAGGTAAAGGGCCTATAAGATGGCCATCAAGTAATTGCTTATACAGGTCTGCATTTGACATATGAAAATCATGGAAAGGGTCTTGATTCCTATACTGTTTATTCTGGTGGTAACCTGTGGGCTGATTCATCTTTGGTTGATTTGCTTGAGGTTAGGTATTTTTAGGTGGGTTATGGTTGTCAGTATTTTGGTAGGTGTTGTTTTGGTTTTGGTAATATGGCTAGGGATTGGATTGGTTAAATTTTTGTGGCGCTTGCACATAACCTACTTTAGGTTTTTTCTTCTTTTGGGAAAACGTCTTTCTTTTTCCCTGCCTCACAGATTCATTATTACCCAAGGGTATCTTACCAGCCCTGACTAACACTTCTATCCTTTCACCGACTTTTATGAGATCAAAAAAATTATTAAAAGCACAGCCGGCCATTAAACCAATGTAGAGATATCCCAGCATCCCTAAGAAATATGAACAATCATCACTTATCATAGGTGGTTGTACATCAGCAGCCAGCTTCCACCACCTCTAGGCATATTCTTTGACAGTCTCATTCTCTTTTTTCTACATAATCTAGAGTTGTTCTCTGGTGGGAGCAATATCCAAGTTGAAACGATACTGCTTCAGAAAAGCATTAACTATGAAACGATACTGCTTTAGAAAAGCATTAACTAAGTCTTCCCATATGTTGATTCTTGTGTACTCTAATAGCATGTACCACTGGAATGCAGATCTAGTGAGACTTTCGTGAAAAAAATTCAACAAGGGCTTTTCATTGTCCATCGCAATAGCCATCTCCATACAATCAGATCTCAGGTGAAACTGAGGGTTAGTGCTCCCATCGTACTTTTTAAACTCTGGGACTTTAAAGTCCTTTGGAATGCTTATGCTAGGAGTTAACCTTAATTCCTTTGCAATCACTACTCCATATGATCCCACTCCTTGCAAGGCTCTTAATTTTTCTTTTATCATAAGAACCTGATCCAGTATTTTCTTTTCCTTTTCATCCTCTTCGAGTTTTGATGGTGGCATGAACGGTACTGAGTCATAAGCATATCCTCCTAGAAGTTCAGATGCAGCATTCCCCTATTCTCTTGGAAAATTAATAACCAATGGTGGTGGTGGGGGAAGTGGTACGATATTTATCATCCCCGACACCCCTGATGATTGTCCTGGATGAAATGACTCTTGAGGTGGTGGGACTGATTCTCTATTTCTCATGTTATCAGCCATAAGGTCCATAAGCTTAGACATTTGATCTTGAAGCTGATCTATATGATTTTCTAACCTTTGCATATTCTCTGAATTAACTGGTTCTATTAACATGGTCCTGGTCATTTCATATATGTTTCTAAGAGAGCGAGAACACTTGGATGTAGTCTTTCTTGCAGGCCCAATGGTGTTTTCCCTGTTGAGACAGGACAAAAATAAAAACCTTAGTTTTGAAGCAAGTTTTATTATGGGTTTAATATCATTCATTGAATTTGAACTTTTGTTGAAAAAGATTGGCATTAAAGACTATACCTTACCCACGTTCCTATTGAGAGTTCAATACTCCATAAAGAAGAACACGGTCAGCAACATCCCAATGGGATTTTAATCACCACATGAGCATTGCCTTCCTAGAGAGAAAACTTGCATTTAGAAGAGTCATTATGTCACGTAACTAATTGCTCGACAAATCATAATTCTGTATGTTCTGATCCATATGCTTATTAAGAGTACAAGACTTACAACGAAGGACATGGTTAACAACATCTCAAAGAGATTCAAAATCATCACATGAGTATTGTCAATTGTACATAAATGATCAGGTAAAATGGAGATATATTCCATTCTAAGCCAAATGTTTACAGAAACTTCATGTTCAAAATCATTTGTCTAAATAACTAATTAGCTCTTTGCATAAGTCAAGAAAAACTAGTAGATTGGGGGGTGACCTCGGTACAGTAGTAGCTTCTGCCTGATGAAATTTTGTGATGAATTATGGCAATCTGCACTGAACTTCTCTCCTAGCCTCTTCACAAGCATCTAAGAGTTGTAAAGCCATGTCGTAGAGGAAATGGTAATAATTTCTCCACTCAGCTTCCAAATATCCTCTTTCATTCAGATTGGCCAGAATTTCTATAGATAGTGGATCAAATGTATTAAAGAGAGCATGGATCATGTCATTCAACCAACCAACTTCAGCTTTTGCCCCTGCCAAAATCTTTCTTAACACTGTATTAGTCGAGCATTCCTTAGCAAGCATATCGTCTGACGCCTTAAGTTTTTTTTTTTTTCAATCTTAGTTCATTCCTTTCTAATTGATATAGGAACTTCTGGGATCTCTTAATGTTCTAAATCCAATTCTCCTTAGATTGTTGAAATTATTTGTTGTATTTGATTTCTTTTGCACATATGGTTTTTTCGAGTTCTTTCACTTATTGCTCTAATACCATATTCTTTTGGGCCAAGTCCGACTTTTCTTTCTCATCCATCGCTAAACTTGCCTCCAAGGTTTCTAACCTGACTTCAAGTTTCTGCTGCTGATTAGTGACTAAGTGTAGCCATTGTGGGGTCACATTAGCTTTTTGTTGTTTGTTTATCCATTCATAATATTCATCCGTGGCCCCAAAATCCATTTTCCCAATTCCTTCTTCCCTAGCACTACTATGTTATTCCAAGCCTGTTTGACTTCATTTATCAAGCTTCTGTTTTCTCCTTAATGATCGTAAAAATTGAATCTGTCTATCAACTTCTGAGATGGTATCTTTTGAAGATATGCAAATTGTTTAAGCGCCACTGCCGGTGTATAAGAAATGCATCCTCTAGCACCAATCAAGGGGACAAAAGGAAATTTACCATAACTATAAATTACTTCATCTTGATTCCACCATGGTAATTTCCACAAAATTTCATTTCTCTTGGCGCTATTGCAAAACTTAATCCACTCTACAATATTCCAATTTTCTGTCTTTATTGCGCTGAAGAAATCAAATGGCTCTAATTTTGGCATTCGGGAGTATTGTAACTTCCCGCAAAAATGGGTAACCATCCAAACATAGAGCATTGATAGTCAACATTTGATTTTCCCTCCTTGGTTTTCGTAGGTAAAATTTAAGGTGAGAAAGGTCTCTGCCAGAATGGCTGGCACCGTATTGATACCATATTACTTCATTACATGATACACGAACATGGCATTTCTATCTACACAATTGGCAGCTGAAGGGAATAGAATTAAACTGTACACAATTAATATTAAGACTTCAGCAAAAAAAAAACTGACTGGCTACCACAAGATAGCTCTTCTAAGTATTTTTCCAGATACTCATGTGATAGCCCTTCAGTTTGCCCATGTTATGCCATTTTTGATAGAATTTCATATGTACTTTTATTTAGTAAACTTGCTATAGCCTTGTTTGATATACTATGACCAGGTTAAATGAAGACTTTGGTATGACCTTTTACAGGCAAATCAATCATCGTCCCATATTCTTCTATGGTTGGTGTGAGATGGCCATTGAGGAAGTTGAAGCACCTTAGCAAGCTATTCAAAAATTTTTGCAAAGCTATGATAGCCTAGCACCGAATTGGAACATGAATCAAATTCAAAATATTCCCATGTCTCAATACCACTGATTCTCAAAACATCTGCAGTAGGGAGGTTTCTAAAACCTTCAACTTATCAAGTGATGACCATTGTACTATCACTTTGTCAATCTTTAATGCCAATCTTTTTAATTATTCAAATTCTTGACATAGACCCTATAACAATAATGGAAAACATAAGGGCTTTATTATCACAGTTAAATTAAAGTCATGCAAAAAGTATATATATTTTTATGCATGGTAGTAAATAAAAGCAAGAGAGGGTTAAGGAGAGCACGCTCTTTGTAGTCCTGTTTTGGGTTACACTTAAGGCAAAATAGGCTCCTTCTAAATGGTCAAACTTTAACTACAAGGCAGTTTATAGGGTTAATTTAATAATGCAATGGTCTTGTGGTAGGTCTATGATTCTAATGAAATTGTCTTAGAACATACTGCCTCCACTGAAATAGTAAAGATCTCGACTTGCCAGTATAACTGAACAGGTGGACCAGGCCTCCACATATAGCTAACTGGGTAAGTGAGTTAACAATCTGAGCCGAGGTTTTCATGAATACTCTAGAGAATGAATCTCACAGAGTATCACTACACCACCTCTATTTCTAACTAGGGTTCTCACAGACCCGGGTATAGGGCCCAAAGGTGTGTGTAAGGGTTGTGTATGATGCACGGTGTGTAGAGCTGGCAAACGGGCTGGCCCAGCCCAGCCCGGCCCGGCCCAGCCCAGCCCGTCGAGTTGGCCACCATGTTCGGGTTGGGCTGGG
>JASKGM010084526.1:0-14198 GCA_034509205.1 Ceratonia siliqua | reverse complement strand
AATCTTCATACTATTAATTATATATGTAATAGTAGATGCTAATTAATAACATTTATCTTTATGCTTTCTTTTTTTTTCAAATATTAAGGACAACGATTCAAGTTGTTACTTTAAATGGAACCCACATTAATACCCAAAATAAAAGCAAATTACGAAAATGAGATATTTCACACCTAACAAGCTTTATCTAGTTGAAACAAAAGGGTCAGCTTAGAAGTTTTAGCAATAGAATCAAATAAAAGCTCAAGTGCATCAAATTGATACTTTTTTTTTAGGCTATTAATTGAGCTTTACTTATCTATCTTCTTAATTATTTATCTTTTATTTTTTGTAATCTTTATTTATCTGTAATGTAATAATTGGTGATAGGTGTGATGAAATTGCATAAATTATATACTTTATTAATTACATCTAAAAATGGTGATATATTATTTGTTTATAATGGTTTTTCGTTTATTTTTATAGGCTAAGCTTAGGGATCCTTTAACTTTATAATCCATTTTGACTTTCTTTTGTAGTAAAAGTTAAGTCATAATTTATAATTAATTTCTATAAAGCATAATAAATTCTTATAAAGAAAATTTGAATGTGATTTATTTAAAACATATGCTACTGAAATTGTACCTTTGTTTCTACTTTTGTCAAAAGGGTGTAATTTAAAAAAAAAATGTATTATCTTCCTTATAATGATGTTTATTTCTTTTTTTAGTTAGTTGAGAATAAATTTTTTTATTAAAAAATAATATAAAAATATATCTTTTAATTATAAGAAAATGAGATATTATCTTGCTCCTTTTAGTTTGACCTTCACTCTTTGCGAGGTTGTTTATTTCATTAAAATTTATTTTGCTTCTCATTATATTTTTTTAATTAAATATTTGTTAATACAATTATTTGCTTTTGATTGTAATTATTTTTAAAAAATTATTATTTTATTTTAAGAATTATCATTTTTAGTTATGTATATATTAATTTTATTATTTAAAAAAAATATTGACCTATTAAAAATTATTAATTTTAAATTTTTTATACATGTCATTTTTAATAATTTTATTAACAAAATGTTATTTTATAATTTTACAATTAAATACTTTTTCTTATTAAAAAGTTATTCTTATTTTTCACATTCAAACGCAAAATAGTTTTTCATTATATTAAAATACATTCTTTTTTCATAACTAGCTTCCCTTTCTGTAAAAGTTATTTTTTTAAAGAATATTCGAACAAGATCATAGGGTTACCAGAATGGAAGAGAGGACATATATGGCCTTGGTCACCTTCTTTTAATTTTATACTTGCTAATTTATTATAATAATAATAATAGTGAGAAGATAAATAAGAAAATATTATCTTAATTCTTTTATATGAGTTTCCCTTATTTTTGTTAACTTATTATTTTTCTCTTAAGATTCTATTAAATTTTTCTGAATCTCACTCTCTTATATAATTCGACCCTCTCAAGGATTTCTGAATCCGTCATAATATGGTTACATATAGAATTAGGGCCATTTAAATAGTAGTTAAGAAAATGTGTCAGTTAATATAATTGATAAAATCTTTATAAAGAAGTGTACGAATTTAGTTTAAATTCAGCCTTCACCAAAATGAGAAGATTATAAAAGAAAAGAGTCATATCCTATTGTATAATTTAGACTAGAGGTAGTAAAATTGACTCAGTTCGAGAAATTAGTCTAATTTAACCGAAAAAATAATAGGGTTGGGCTAATAAAATGCTGACCTAAAAAAAACCAAGCTTTTTTGATCCAGCCTGATGTGACTCACGACTCAAATGGGCTGGCTCGAGTTAGCCCGATGGGTTAACTAATTTTTTATTTATTTAAAAAATAGTAGAAATAGTTTAAATGCAATATATTTATAAGTATTTTTTTTCTGTAATATAAGATTTATGGTCCACCTAATTGATTAACCTTAATCTATTTTGCTTCTTTAGAGGTATAGTTTTTTTTCTCTATACTTTCCCGCAAGAACTTTATGACAAAACATATTAAAAAAGTCTAAACAACAATGAAAATTTAGATTCTTTTTTCTTTTAACTCCAGTGAATTGATTGAACATTAAATAATAATTATAAAGAGGAATAAACCACAATTTAAATAAAAAACTAAACACCTAGTCAAAATGATGAGGGTGAAAGTATAAAACATAATTCATACAAAATAAAACAAAATCATCAGTTTCTTGTTTTATAAATATTACTTTTCTCTTCTTTTTTTTTTCATTCTTTTTCTTTCATAATTGTTATAATTTAATAGGAGAATGAATGTTAACAACATTGTTTGTGAAAAGTATCATTTTAACATAAATTTTATGATTAAATAAATTAAAATTTATAATTTACAATTGAATATATAAAATAACGACATTAACTATATATCATATTTTGTGTATTATTTTAGTATTTTTAGTATAAAAATATATTATAATTATATTTAAATAAAAATTATTGATAATTATAGTTATATTGGGCCAGTCCAATAATCCGATGGGCTGAGCTGGGCTAGTAATATGTCAACTCGATTTAAATTTTGATCGGCTCGAACTGACCCGATTATGTCACTGGCCCGATCAGACTGGATTGGGCTAGCTCGATTGCCAACTCTAATTTAGACCAATCCAAAAAAAGTGATATTTAATTAAGGTGATAAAAAGATAGAGAAATGTTGATATTATATAAACACTATGTTCACAAATTTTATAATTTCTTTTCCAATCAATTATCACTATTTATTTTATTTAACTTACACCAGTTCATACTCAATTAGTGGTTAAAAAAGTTTTTATGAAATTTATGAGATACTTGTGTGATGGATGGGTAGGGACGAACTTACATATAGTAAATTAAGAACAGTTGTAATATATATATATATATATATATATATATATATATATATATGAGATAATTATTTTATTTATAAATTTTATACTACTTCTTTTATTTTTTAAGTACATATTATTTAACCGGTTCTTATGGGAACATTTGTCCACTCGTTGGAATGAAATAGCCTAAATGCTTAGAAAATGGGATCAAATGTTGAAATACCCATGCAAACCAATTAATTACATAAAAATTAATAGAAAACAGACAAAGGGTCTGTTTATTCTGTTTATTTGTTTTTTTTCCTTTATCAAAAAAAATTTTCAAACACAATTTTTAAATACAATTTTGAAAACAAAAAACAAAAAAATTGGGTTGATAAATTTATTTCCGAAATAGTTTTGGAAATTTTCATTTAACTTGATTTAAAATTTTAAAAACAAGACTTGACTTTTCTTTATTTAAATTATAATATAGATTATTGAAATATAAATAAAATAATAATTATAATATTATAAAATTGATTCATTAAGTTGGTTTACAAAATTTATCAATAAAAATTATTATTTCTATGTCTTCTTTAGATATATCAGAGAATAAAAAATGGAGTTGTTATCTGTTTCTTGTTCTAAAGTATTAAAAATGAAACTTTTTTTTTTGAATTGAGAGTAAGAAAAAAAAGAAAAATTTTGTTATATTTTTTTATGGACTAAGAATTTTATCTCAAAAAATTATTGAATTTAATACATTAGTTGAAGTTGACCAGATATGATTTTTTTGTTACTTGGTAAAATTTTTTATTTCAAAAATGTATTTTATAATATTGTACTTGCTTTTTACTCCAACAAAAATTATTAGATATTTGATGGTTACTATGGTATACCATTATTTAAATGTGATATTTTTTTAATTTTTTAATATTAATTAATTATTATTTATATTATATAATTTTAAAAAAATTTTTTAAAAATTTTTACATCTCTTATATACTATTTATTCATAATTTTTTTATACTATTTATTCATAAATAAAAATATTTTTATAAAATATAAAAAAATTTTAAAAAATATATAATATACATAATAATGTATTAATATTAAAAAATAAAAATAATTAAAAAATTAAAAAAAATTAAAAATTCTATGCTGGTAGATAAAATTGCCCTAGATATTTATATATTATTATTAAATCAAATTTTCATAATTATTCTAAGTGTCATACAATTTTATTTTTGAATAAGTCTTATAAATTCATTCGAAGAAAAATAAGTATAGGAAGAGAAATACAAATAGAAGTCTTTTTAAATAAGGACAAAACATATTAAATAATGGTATCATCTACATCATGATATTATTAAGGTAATTGAGTAAATAAAAGAAAAAGCAGGGCCAAATGTCAAGGAGCGGACATACATAAAGTCTGGAACGGCGCTGTGTCTGCCCTTTCCCGATAAGCCCGGCGATTGTTCGAATGGGGAAGAATCCATCTTCTCTTCCACTTTTTTCTTCTTCTCCTTCTCCTTCCTTTGTTCCTGCTCAGCTTAGGGCGCACTTTGAGCCTCGCTATTTCTTGCTCACACTTTCTCTATCTTGAGATCACGCAATTCCCATATACCCGGAATTTTTCCTTCACTTTCTTCCTGTTTCTCACCCACCAAACAACCAACCCTAGAACATTTTTGTATCCCTCCCTCCTGTCTCTTTTCCACAATTGCATTTTTACATTTGCAGAGGGAGCAAAGAAACTGTAAGTGTCAATGAAACTCCAAATTCAGCTCAAAAACAATGATTATGTACTTTGGTAGAGTATTTGAGGTCTTGTTTAGGACTTAAGGTTGATATAGTGAGAAAAAAAGAAGACTGAGCTTTTTTCTTTATCTGAAGGTTCACTTGAGAAGCAAGGAAAACCATTTGGGAAATTCATGATTTCAAAAGAAGCTTAATTCTTGAAATATTTCAGCAAAGGTAGGTCCTTTGTTTTTCTTTTCTACCTTCCCTTATACCATGAAGCCACTTCGACCTCTATTCATTTCCATATCGATTTTCCTCCTCTGATGTTCATTTGAGTCCATATATATAAATTTCGACTTGATGGGTTTTCCTTTATTTGTTTTTGTTAAAATAATGGTGAACTGATCTGAAAATGTAATGTGTTTCACTTTCAACGACCTCAAGCTTGCAGGTTCTGATATTTTTGCTTTGTTTTATTAATGAAACTCCAGGGACACAGATCCGTGAGCTGTGGCTTGTCACTGCGGTTGTTTAATCCATCTGGGTTTTGCTTTGAGAGCTTAACACTTGTCTAACATTGTTCAAAGTATTGAAGCTGAACTGTATTTATCTTTTTATTTAAAACTATTTGAGCAAATTTGAAACAGTTATTTCATTAAAAAGTTATAATTATAATGAGATAATATTTGCTATTCTAAGGCCAGGGAAAGCAATAAATACGACAGAAGCTAAAGTGGGTTGGCTCAGATCCGCGGACAATCGGCAAATTTTGCTGCTTTAGTTTAGAAACAAAGCAGAAAGGCTCCGATCGGAGGTATTGAGTGGTCTCCAAGCGTTTCTACCTTTTCGTGAAGGTGAAAGTTTTTAATAAATGTTTAGTTTTTTAAGGTGCTAAATACAGTGAGATGTTTATCTGTTGTAGTGTTGTGTAATAACTAATAAGTGAGTTCGAGAATGTGTGCTTATTACGTATTATGCATATGATTTTATTTGAAGTTTTTGTTTTTGTGAATATAATTTTTGGGGTGCTTATGGGTGGGTTGCTTTTGGGTTTTGCAGGAGCTGAGGTTCTGAGACCTACTCAGGCTTTGCTTTTGAAAGCTTTCTGCAACTGCAAAAAGCTTAAACGAGGCCTCCTGACTTGGACTGTGATATATCGGAGCGTAAAAAAAGCCTTTTTATCACTATAGAGCCAAGTACTCTGAATTATCGTCATCAATGCAAAGGACATAACAACCCCACCTGCATTCTCATCACTCTTCTTCACTCCTCTTCACTCCTTAGTCCGACCTCTCTCTTTCTCTCTCTAAATTTTCCCTTATTCTCTCTCTTTGCCTCTCTAGAAGTGTAAGGATAAGAGGAGGAAGAGGAAGGGGGTTTTAGCTTTTTGAGCTTTTGTTTTGGAAAAGGCATGATTGTGGTATGGAGGAGGATGGGATTCAAGGACAAGCTTGTAAATTCCCAAGAGTTGGAAATTGCAGAAACGACTCTAGCAAAATAGGTTCCAAAGGGAGTACTGGGCAATACCCAGGTGAGGAAGAAGATGGAGAGCTCAGAAGAAGAGGAGGAGGAAGCGATGGCAGCACAAATCGATTTCATAGTTGGCACCACGCTTCACGAATCATTAGGGTTTCTCGAGCATCTGGTGGGAAAGATCGGCACAGCAAGGTCATGACTTCAAAGGGCTTAAGAGACCGAAGGGTTCGGCTCTCTGTTACAACAGCTATTCAGTTCTATGATCTTCAAGATCGCCTGGGTTATGACCAACCTAGTAAAGCTGTGGAATGGCTAATCAAAGCAGCAGCTGATGCCATTGCTGAGCTCCCTTCTCTGAACAATACGTTTCCTGATACGCCAAAGCAACCAAGCGATGAAAAGAGGGGAAGTGTGGAGACCGAACAAGGCATTGATTCAGCTGATGCAGAGCTAGACGGTGAGGCCAATTATCAGCAGAATCAAAGCCAGAACCTTTCCTTGTCCAAGTCTGCTTGTAGTAGCACTTCAGAGACAAGCAAAGGCTCTGGCTTGTCCCTCTCACGGTCTGAAACTCGTGTGAACCGTGCCAAGGCCCGTGAGAGGGCGAGGGAGAGAGCAGCAAAGGAGAAGGAGAAAGAGAATGACTCGCGCATTGCCCATCACCAGAATGTGAACCCCATTTCTCAAACTGCTTCTTTTACTGAGCTTCTCACAGGTGGGATTAACAGTAGTGTTCCTACTACTACCAGTCCCACTGGGTCAGTTCACCAGAATCATCGTGGTGATGAACCTAATCTATTCAACAAGGCAGCTAGACAGCAATGGTCTTCAACACCCATGGACTACTTTAGCTCCGGGCTTCTGGGACCGTCCTCTTCAAGAACCCATCAATCTTCTGGGTTCTCTGGTCAAATCCAATTGGGAAATTCCCTTCCCCAGGCAATGTCGGTCTCACCATTCCCAGTCCAGGGTGACAATCACTCAGATCAGCTGCAGCACTTCTCTTTCATTCCTGACCATCTTATACCAGCTGTGGTTACTTCGCAGCCTAGCGGGAGCGACTACAATCTCAACTTCACTATCTCTTCCGGCCTTGCTGGTTTCAATAGGGGGACCCTTCAGTCCAATTCTCCGTCTCTTTTGCCTCATCTGCAGAGGTTTTCACCTATAGACGGATCCAATGTACCTTTCTTCATAGGAGCTGCTCCGTCTTCGGCTGCTCCAACCATGGAGAATCACCACCACCATCAGTTCTCGCCTGGATTTGATGGCCGCTTGCAACTCTGCTATGGCGACGGAAGCCGGCATTCAGACCAGAAGGACAAGGGGAAGAACTGAGTTCCTGGAAGACCCCATTTCTATTGATCCATATTCTTCCTGGTAAGACAAAAATTTCAGGTCTTTATGAAAATTTCTCTTTTCCCTTTCATTCAGTATCAAATAACTTGCATTTGATATAATTAGAACCCTTCTCATTTTTTCTGGGTCTGTTTGCTTTCTTCTTCCCTATTGACATGCTTAGTCTTTTGTAACCTAGAAGGATACTATAATATTTGATATGTCTTTTGTTTTGGATTTACGTGCTATGTGCAATACCATGAGGCGCTTGCTTTCTTGGTAATCACAAACAAGTTGGCCATTGGGCATGGGAGCTATCTGTTTTATTGTCTTTTTGTTGATTCCTTCATGGGTTGCTGTGAATAGGTATCGGCTGGTTGTCTCCTCATTTGTATTCTTGTTCGGTTCCCTCCTCTCTAGCATCTGTGAGTCCATGCCATGTGTAAGCTTCTGTGTGGGAAAAATCCATGTGTAGGTCATTCAGTGGGGGCAAAGTTAATAACTTTGTGCAAAGATGAAACCTAGAATAGCTTTACAATCCCTATTCATTTTTTTCTCATTCCCAAGCTGCACCACATGACCCTGCTGGGGGGTTGTCAGGTTCTACAAGGCAAAATTTGCCTTGTTATTTGGATATGAGAAAAAATTATTAGGTAAACTCTATAAATTAAACTAATTATAAATAAATATTTATATATATATATTAAAGGTGAGTCTAATAAATTTTATTAAAAACATTATATATATATATAGAGAGAGAGAGAGAGACATAATATATTTATTATTTTCATCGATTAATTTTTTATAAATGGGATTTACCTCAATTTTTTGGTTAGGAGAATCCCTAATAGGACTTTTTCATAATGAGAAAGGTCCATGCACGTAGGTAGACTTGACTAAGCATAGAAAGAGAAGGATTCTCAAAATAGGGGATTATTACAAGAGAGAGAGAGAGAGTAGTAAAGGCAAAGATCTATAGTGAAAACCCCCCAAGTTTTAAGGCAATTAGTGAAGACTTAACTGAAACGCATTAGGCTTATGTTATCTATTGATCACTCATGTCAGTAGCCAGAACATCTCGTAACTGATGATTAATGTACTACTTTAATGGCAAGTGGAAGTTTTGAGTGTAGATCTCCCTTCCTCCAATTGATCCTGCTCATACAACTCAAAAAATTAAGTAATTTTATATCAAATTGGTTCTGCAGCTTGTGATTAAGAACTTGAATCTAGTAGTAAAGCTATAACTAGATGTTATTTATAATTTCTTGGCAGTTTGAACTGAGCTGTGGTTAATAGTAATAACAAGAGACCTTGAAGAATTATTTTTCAAAAAAATTAATTATAATTTGGAAGGTCTAATTTCAAATTTTCAAAAATAGAGATGTTATTACTAGTGTTTTAATTATACATATATACATATAATAATTATAAATTCTAGAAAATTTATTATCAATGTATATAAACTGAAAAATACAAAAAAGAAAAAAAAAAACTGAACAGCGTAAACCCAAATTTATTTTAATGTAAATTTGGATTACAACTGAAAGATTTAATTTAGAAATACAAATTTGCAATTAAAAATTGTATTATGATTCAGCTAATTTTGAAACGTAGATTTTGGCAGCTGGCTTTTACCCGTTCAAAACGATTCAACCATTGAAGTAGTTCACTAGTTTGACCCAAGATATGTTGATGGTCAATGGTCAATAGGGTTATTAAAATAAAAGCTTCCAGGCTTCCCTTGGTTCAAGGAATTTCTAAAAGATTTATTTTTAACAAACAGATAGATTAGGAAATTTGGAAATTGGCTTTCTTGAGAAGCTATATTGGAAATAGTAGGAATTCCATTATTCATTGCAGCAAAAGGGATTCGAATACAACAACTGAACTGAAGCAATGTTCAAACTTCGAAGTTATTTTTTCAAAGGGCAAAATTCTGGAAGAGAAAAGAAACGAGAGTAGAGGTGAAAAATATAGACAAAAGGGAAGAGAGAGGTGACAGGAGAAGATATAGAAAGATGAAGAGAGGAAAAGTAGGGACTGGGAGAAAAAGCTTATCAAATAGATGTAAAAAAGGATCAAACATTCGAAGTTGAAATTTAAAGGTATGGTTGGGAATTTAATGGCCCTATTTGGGAGAAGGGCAAAGGAGGAAGATGGGAGGAGAAGTGCCCTCCAACTACTTTTGGGTGTTTTCATTTAGTTGATAGGAAGGGTAATGAAAGAAACCCATCCCCTCCTCTCTTCCAAATGTGAAAAATTTTCACCTCCAGATTGGTAGAAAAGAAACAATACCACCATTTTCCTCGTATTTTTTTAATTATAGTTAACATCCAAACAAATGGAAATAGTTCCTTTCTCATTTTATCTTTTTTACTCCAAAATCTAAAAGCCTTCCCTTCGTTTCTGCCATATCCTCCATGTTGTTCCCTTCTCGTTATTTTCTATTGTTTCTCACAGATAATCCCTATTCTACTTAAGTTAGAAACACAATTAAATCCATCATAGTGATAATTCAAATGGAAATCACCTAATTATACCATTTCTCCGGACAAGGGTGGATTTTACCGTGCCTCCAAGATAAGGACCGTTTTCATTTTAGCACCTACTTTGATTTGACAACAACTATTTATACTTTACAATATTGTCATTTAGTGGCCAATTGGCATTTGGATGGGTTGGGCAGAAATTTAAAAGTACTTTTGGTATATATAAAAAATTCTTTGAAATTTTATTTATTTAACATTTAAAAAAGTTTAAAAATCATTTTTTAATACTCTTTTCAAGGCTAGTCAAAAATTATTTTCCGCTGATTTACAACAGCTATGACTATCACAGAGTGAAGTGATGAAAGAATGTAGCTAAAGTGCCAAGAGACACAAATCAAACACACAGTAGGATAATGAAGACATGTCATATTACAAGGATTTAGGAGAGTTTGACTTCTAGTAAAATAGAAATTTCAGATAATAATAACTAATTAGTGCATAAACACACGATACAATTATAATTAATAAATAAATAATACTAGGCCTTTTAAAGGAACTATTCAACATGAAGATGGCCATTGAAATTTGAAAAAGTCAAACTTTGACCGGAAATGCCGATTGTCATATTTCTTAATTAGTTCTATCCCTTCTAAGTTGGAGGGTGGAAGAGGTGTATTTCTTTCAAAGAGGAGATTTTTTCAACTCATTTTCTTATTTAACTTATGATTGACTTTTTTTTGGCTTTCTTGACTTGTTATGACTCATTAAATAAATGAATAGATATAGGCGTATTTGGTCATCTTTTAGCATATTGTTATTTAAACTATTAATTAATACTCCATACAATCACATTAATTTAAATATATGAACTCGTTAATTCTAGACACACAACTTTGAACTTGAACATAAAAAAATTATTAAATTACCCCCATAATTTGAAAACTTTCATATCATTAACTCTTGATTGAATGACCATATACCATTTTCAATTGTCATAACTTTCACTTAGGAGGCTTACCGTCGTACTTCTCTTCGGCTAGCTCTCTTCATTTGCCGGATGTCCACTAGGAGGTTCTGTTGGGATTAGCAATTTGATGTTTTTCTAAATGTTCAAGTTCAATGTTAGGATTTGTACTTAGAATAATGTAGTTCATATACTTAGAAGTTAGTATGGCTTAAGTGTGGTGTATTAATTAGTGATTTATGTAACTAGATAATAAATAGTCATCTAGTGTAACTATGCATATTCATTGTACTTTGTGATTGGATGTAAGTCAAGGCTGTCAAGTAAGAGAGAAATAACAATTGAGTTGAAGGAAATCTCCTCTTCGAGAAATATATTTCTTCTTTCCTCCGACAAAGTGGTATTTAGAGCATGGAGGAAGAGGGCCATTGAAATTTATTAACGAGGATATTATTAAATAAATATTATGATAATATTTAAGCTGGAGCAAGTACATACACATGCATTGAACTTGTGAAGGAGTAGAAGATCTCCTAAGTTGAATAGTTGATTACTTATGAGGGAAACTCACGAATGGGGAGTGTATATGGGTCTCCTAAGTTGATACCACAATTGATATTTTTTAAGTGTTGAAATTCAATATTAGGATGTGTTCTTCAAATAATGTAGTTCATGCATCTAGAAGTTAGTGTGTTTCACATATGGTGTTCTAATTAGTGATTCATGCGGCTAGATACTAAATGGTCATCTAGTGTATTTATATATACCAATTGTTATTGCATGTAAGTTAAGGAAGTCAACCAAGTCAAGTAAAAGGGAAATAACATTGTAGTTGAAGGAAGTCTCCTCTTTGAGAATAACTCCTCCTCCTTCCTCCAACAGGGTTATCTACCCTCCTCTTTTGCAATTATTGACATCAATTTAGGAGATCCATTTGCACTCTTCTTGTATGGGTTTTTCTCGTCTTCCATGGTAACTAACTCAGGAGATTCACATATTTTCCATGTTTGTGTATGTACTTTGCACAATTTATTTTCGCTCTTCTAACAACTTTTTTCAATAGTTCAATGTTTGTGTATGTACTTTTTTTATACATGAATCGCACTAATATTTAGATACATAAAAAGTCTCGGTATATACATTAAGTCTGAACTTTAACATCTAAAATACCAAAATACTAATTCCAACACTCCATTCTTAAAAATAACATTATCAACTTATCCTTCTCTTTTCTATGCTTGGTTATCTTCATATGATGGCTGCCTCACTTAAAGAGCAGGAATATCTGGCCATCAGTAGCTTGAAACAAGTCCGATCTAATTTGAGTCTTTGTTCTCATTCTTGTCGTTAACATAATTGTGGTCAGTCCCCAATCTTATGCTATCAATCTCCATTAACTTGAAGTGAAAATAGAATTTGAGGCAGGAATACTGTTAAGGATAGATATAAAAGTTAGAGCGCAACTTAAATTAACATAGGAGTGCAAAAATGTCAAAAAGTTTGTATGATAAAAATGAAAAAGATTATTGGTTTAGAAGAAAACAGATTGGAATTTTAGTAGTTGTAAAGCATTGGAAAAGGCCAGGAACTCTAAGGATATAAATATACACTTGTTGCCGTTTATATTGTGTTTAATGGCATCTACTTCATTCTAGTTACAATGATAAAATCAAGACGATGAGTTCAATGTTGATTGATATAAGTATGACCTACAAATTCGGGAAAACACATCTGTTTATCTGGCAATTTATCTTGTTTTAAGGTTCTATTAGAATTTTGTGCTGAGGGCAGAATCTAATATTATAAGGAATTGGTTCTTTTTCTATCCCCAAAAACAAAAGATAGGAGTGAGTCATTGGTAGATGAGGAGTAAAAACATGTGCTCTGCGTCCCAAGTTTGGGATGTTATAAGCTATTACCATAGTAATTCAAAAAGATGTTAGTAGTTTTGGAAGAGTGGCAGACGAAAGCTTGTAAGCACTGAAAGTTGCTCTATCTAGTTGCTCGAATCTGTCATATATGAAAAGTTTAAAAGACAAATAGTCTAGTCTAATAAAGGGTATGTTTAGTGATTTTTTTGGTGATAATTGTTGATTTCTAATGATACTAGGTAACACATTAAATCTTACATAATACTCTTAAAAACTTTCTAGAGTCATCACAATTTAACACTAATTAATACATAGTAATGCTTTTCTAATATACAAAACAAATTATCTGTCATTGTCTTCTTTATCTCAAAATGTAAGAGGGTGGCCCAATCATATTAAGCTCTATTCATTTCTCTTTAAGACATGATCGAAGCCCAGCTTGAAGGGTGAGAATGTATTCCTGGAAGCGTATATCAGAGGTTTATATACCAGTAGTACCTGATAGCATCTGATTTTGACCTTTGGACCTTCTAATCCAAGTGCCGCAGGCATGGAGCTAGTAATGTACAAGTAGAATTTCAAATGCCTAGCATGCTATGTTATTCTTACATTTTGAGCGTTGGACATTTTTTCATTTTAGATATTCGCATGTAACTCTTTCTTCTTTCGAATGTATTATTTGATAAGATAAATCTAGAGAAGTTATATAAATCTTTTAAGTGTATTTGTTTTGCTTTTGTTTTTTTCTACTGTAGATTGTATATGGTAGTGTTAAATGAAACAGTCTAATTTCCTCTACTATCTGCTTTTACAAGTAAATTTGTTGGCTTTTGTAGTATTTAATCTATTTCGATGCTAGTCTTATGTAAGCTTTATGGATCTTGTGCATGTGCTTCAAGTTAAGATAATAAACATTGTTTTATCTGGGTCGTCCTTTTGAAATATTTAAGTGTATATGATTATGTGGGTTTGTTTGTTGTCTGAGCACTGGCCAAAGGGAAACCTAGTAACCTAATTGGCAAATTTCTAGCCTTGAACTCTTTTTTGTATAGTAGAACTGCAAGTAGTTTCAATGTCTATAGCAAATGCAGCTAACCAAAACATGTGGGTTAAAAACTAAATTTGAAGTTCTGAAATCTTTTATATAAGTGTGCATCAAGTACTCGTGGAACTTGAATGCTTCGAATTATTCAAGCAAACTACGAGTTATCCAAACTACAAATTATTTTGCATATATATGATAGTAGCCTATAGATTGACTCAACATCATTGGTTGTTTCTATTGAGGAACAGATACAATGGACTGATAATGCGTTGAAATTCAATTTATATATTGTCCTGATGTAGTATGTGATGTTGACTTTTAATTAAAAAAGTTATAATTTCTGCAATAATAGAGATAGAGGATGCAGGGGAAGGAGAAGGACGAAAGCTTGTTTTTAAGTAGCTTCTGATACTGCTCGGCGGCGGGGGGGGGGGGGGGGGGGGGGG